>CAUEHI010000505.1:0-15000 GCA_958507055.1 Crioceris asparagi
ATCACCATCACCATCACCATCACCATCACCATCACCATCACCATCACCATCACCATCACCATCACCATCACCATCACCATCACCATCACCATCACCATCACCATCACCATCACCATGCACCATCATCACCATCACCATCACCATCACCATCACCATCACCATCACCATCACCATCACCATCACCATCACCATCACCATCACCATCACCATCACCATCACCATCACCATCACCATCACCATCACCATCACCATCACCATCACCATCACCATCACCATCACCATCACCATCACCATCACCATCACCATCACCATCACCATCACCATCACCATCACCATCACCATCACCATCACCATCACCATCACCATCACCATCACCATCACCATCACCATCACCATCACCATCACCATCACCATCACCATCACCATCACCATCACCATCACCATCACCATCACCATCACCATCACCATCACCATCACCATCACCATCACCATCACCATCACCATCACCATCACCATCACCATCACCATCACCATCACCATCACCATCACCATCACCATCACCATCACCATCACCATCACCATCACCATCACCATCACCATCACCATCACCATCACCATCACCATCACCATCACCATCACCATCACCATCACCATCACCATCACCATCACCATCACCATCACCATCACCATCACCATCACCATCACCATCACCATCACCATCACCATCACCATCACCATCACCATCACCATCACCATCACCATCACCATCACCATCACCATCACCATCACCATCACCATCACCATCACCATCACCATCACCATCACCATCACCATCACCATCACCATCACCATCACCATCACCATCACCATCACCATCACCATCACCATCACCATCACCATCACCATCACCATCACCATCACCATCACCATCACCATCACCATCACCATCACCATCACCATCACCATCACCATCACCATCACCATCACCATCACCATCACCATCACCATCACCATCACCATCACCATCACCATCACCATCACCATCACCATCACCATCACCATCACCATCACCATCACCATCACCATCACCATCACCATCACCATCACCATCACCATCACCATCACCATCACCATCACCATCACCATCACCATCACCATCACCATCACCATCACCATCACCATCACCATCACCATCACCATCACCATCACCATCACCATCACCATCACCATCACACCATCACCATCACCATCACCATCACCATCACCATCACCATCACCATCACCATCACCATCACCATCACCATCACCATCACCATCACCATCACCATCACCATCACATCACCATCACCATCACCATCACCATCACCATCACCATCACCATCACCATCACCATCACCATCACCATCACCATCACCATCACCATCACCATCACCATCACCATCACCATCACCATCACCATCACCATCACCATCACCATCACCATCACCATCACCATCACCATCACCATCACCATCACCATCACCATCACCATCACCATCACCATCACCATCACCATCACCATCACCATCACCATCACCATCACCATCACCATCACCATCACCATCACCATCACCATCACCATCACCATCACCATCACCATCACCATCACCATCACCATCACCATCACCATCACCATCACCATCACCATCACCATCACCATCACCATCACCATCACCATCACCATCACCATCACCATCACCATCACCATCACCATCACCATCACCATCACCATCACCATCACCATCACCATCACCATCACCATCACCATCACCATCACCATCACCATCACCATCACCATCACCATCACCATCACCATCACCATCACCATCACCATCACCATCACCATCACCATCACCATCACCATCACCATCACCATCACCATCACCATCACCATCACCATCACCATCACCATCACCATCACCATCACCATCACCATCACCATCACCATCACCATCACCATCACCATCACCATCACCATCACCATCACCATCACCATCACCATCACCATCACCATCACCATCACCATCACCATCACCATCACCATCACCATCACCATCACCATCACCATCACCATCACCATCACCATCACCATCACCATCACCATCACCATCACCATCACCATCACCATCACCATCACCATCACCATCACCATCACCATCACCATCACCATCACCATCACCATCACCATCACCATCACCATCACCATCACCATCACCATCACCATCACCATCACCATCACCAACACCATCACCATCACCATCACCATCACCATCACCATCACCATCACCATCACCATCACCATCACCATCACCATCACCATCACCATCACCATCACCATCACCATCACCATCACCATCACCATCACCATCACCATTACCATCACCATCACCATCACCATCACCATCACCATCACCATCACCATCACCATCACCATCACCATCACCATCACCATCACCATCACCATCACCATCACCATCACCATCACCATCACCATCACCATCACCATCACCATCACCATCACCATCACCATCACCATCACCATCACCATCACCATCACCATCACCATCACCGTCACCATCACAATCACCAACACCATCACCATCACCATCACCATCACCATCACCATCACCATCAACATCACCATCACCATCACCATCACCATCACCATCACCATCACCATCACCATCACCATCACCATCACCATCACCATCACCATCACCATCACCATCACCATCACCATCACCATCACCATCACCATCACCATCACCATCACCATCACCATCACCATCACCGTCACAATTACCTTCACCATCACCATCACCATCACCATCACCATCACCATCACCATCACCTTCACCATCTCCATCACCATCACCATCACCATCACCATCACCATCACCATCACCAATTTTTAGCTCTTAACTTGGTCTAAAATATCTGTTTTCAACATTTTATGACTAAATAAGCTATAATATGTCTAATCCACACATAAAAGTGCAGAAATTGAAAAAAAACTTTAAATCGGAAAACAAGATTATTTCTAATTTTTAGCTCTTAACTTGGTCTAAAATATCTGTTTTCAACATTTTATGACTAAATAAGCTATAATATGTCTAATCCACACATAAAAGTGCAGAAATTGAAAAAAAACTTTAAATCGGAAAACAAGATTATTTCTAATTTTTAGCTCCTAACTTGGTCTAAAATATCTGTTTTCAACATTTTATGACTAAATAAGCTATAATATGTCTAATCCACACATAAAAGTGCAGAAATTGAAAAGAAACATGAAATCGGAAAACAAGATTATTTCTAATTTTTAGCTCTTAACTTGGTCTAAAATATCTGTTTTCAACATTTTATGACTAAATAATCTATAATATGTCTAATCCACACATAAAAGTGCAGAAATTGAAAAAAAACTTTAAATCGGAAAACATGATTATTTCTAATTTTTAGCTCTTAACTTGGTCTAAAATATCTGTTTTCAACATTTTATGACTAAATAAGCTATAATATGTCTAATCCACACATAAAAGTGCAGAAATTGAAAAAAAAAACCTTAAATCGGAAAACAAGATTATTTCTAATTTTTAGCTCTTAACTTGGTCTAAAATATCTGTTTTCAACATTGTATGACTAAATAAGCTATAATATGTCTAATCCACACATAAAAGTGCAGAAATTGAAAAAAAACTTTAAATCGGAAAACAAGATTATTTCTAATTCTTAGCTCTTAACTTGGTCTAAAATATCTGTTTTCAACATTTTATGACTAAATAAGCTATAATATGTCTAATCCACACATAAAAGTGCAGAAATTGAAAAAAAACTTTAAATCGAAAAACAAGATTATTTCTAATTTTTAGCTCTAAAATTGGTCTAAAATATCTGTTTTCAACATTTTATGACTAAATAAGCTATAATATGTCTAATCCACACATAAAAGTGCAGAAATTGAAAAACAACTTGAAATCGGAAAACAAGATTATTTCTAATTTTTAGCTCTTAACTTGGTCTAAAATATCTGTTTTCAACATTTTATGAATAAAAAAGCTATAATATGTCTAATCCACACATAAAAGTGCAGAAATTGAAAAAAAACTTTAAATCGGAAAACAAGATTATTTATAATTTTTAGCTCTTAACTTGGTTTAAAATATCTGTTTTCAACATTTTATGACTAAATAAGCTATAATATGTCTAATCCACACATAAAAGTGCAGAAATTGAAAAAAAAAACATTAAATCGGAAAACAAGATTATTTCTAATTTTTAGCTCTTAACTTGGTCTAAAATATCTGTTTTCAACATTTTATGACTAAATAAGCTATAATATGTCTAATCCACACATAAAAGTGCAGAAATTGAAAAAAAACTTTAAATCGGAAAACAAGATTATTTCTAATTTTTAGCTCTTAACTTGGTCTAAAATATCTGTTTTCAACATTTTATGACTAAATAAGCTATAATATGTCTAATCCACACATAAAAGTGCAGAAATTGAAAAAAAAACTTTAAATCGGAAAACAAGATTATTTCTAATTTTTAGCTCCTAACTTGGTCTAAAATATCTGTTTTCAACATTTTATGACTAAATAAGCTATAATATGTCTAATCCACACATAAAAGTGCAGAAATTGAAAAGAAACATGAAATCGGAAAACAAGATTATTTCAAATTTTTATCTCTTAACTTGGTCTAAAATATCTGTTTTCAACATTTTATGACTAAATAAGCTATAATATGTCTAATCCACACATAAAAGAACAGAAATTGAAAAAAAACTTTAAATCGGAAAACAAGATTATTTCTAATTTTTAGCTCTTAACTTGGTCTAAAATATCTGTTTTCAACATTTTATGACTAAATAAGCTATAATATGTCTAATCCACACATAAAAGTGCAGAAATTGAAAAAAAACCTTAAATCGGAAAACAAGATTATTTCTAATTTTTAGCTCTTAACTTGGTCTAAAATATCTGTTTTCATCATTTTATGACTAAATAAGCTATAATATGTCTAATCCACACATAAAAGTGCAGAAATTGAAAAAAAACTTTAAATCGGAAAACAAGATTATTTTTAATTCTTAGCTCTTGGTCTAAAATATCTGTTTTCAACATTTTTTGACTAAATAAGCTATAATATGTCTTATCCACACATAAAAATGCAGAAATTGAAAAAAAAACTTTAAATCGAAAAACAAGATTATTTCTAATTTTTAGCTCTTAAATTGGTCAAAAATATCTGTTTTCAACATTTTATGACTAAATAAGCTATAATATGTCTAATCCACACATAAAAGTGCAGAAATTGAAAAACAACTTGAAATCGGAAAACAAGATTATTTCTAATTTTTAGCTCTTAACTTGGTCTAAAATATCTGTTTTCAACATTTTATGACTAAATAAGCTATAATATGTCTAATCCACACATAAAAGTGCAGAAGTTGAAAAAAAAAACCTTAAATCGGAAAACAAGATTATTTCTAATTTTTAGCTCTTAACTTGGTCTAAAATATCTGTTTTCAACATTGTATGACTAAATAAGCTATAATATGTCTAATCCACACATAAAAGTGCAGAAATTGAAAAAAAACTTTAAATCGGAAAACAAGATTATTTCTAATTCTTAGCTCTTAACTTGGTCTAAAATATCTGTTTTCAACATTTTATGACTAAATAAGCTATAATATGTCTAATCCACACATAAAAGTGCAGAAATTGAAAAAAAACTTTAAATCGAAAAACAAGATTATTTCTAATTTTTAGCTCTAAAATTGGTCTAAAATATCTGTTTTCAACATTTTATGACTAAATAAGCTATAATATGTCTAATCCACACATAAAAGTGCAGAAATTGAAAAACAACTTGAAATCGGAAA
Source organism: Crioceris asparagi (assembly GCA_958507055.1). NCBI lineage: Eukaryota > Metazoa > Arthropoda > Insecta > Coleoptera > Chrysomelidae > Crioceris > Crioceris asparagi. The sequence goes on from CAUEHI010000505.1 coordinate 5,927, forward strand.
ACAAGATTATTTCTAATTTTTAGCTCTTAACTTGGTCTAAAATATCTGTTTTCAACATTTTATGAATAAAAAAGCTATAATATGTCTAATCCACACATAAAAGTGCAGAAATTGAAAAAAAACTTTAAATCGGAAAACAAGATTATTTATAATTTTTAGCTCTTAACTTGGTTTAAAATATCTGTTTTCAACATTTTATGACTAAATAAGCTATAATATGTCTAATCCACACATAAAAGTGCAGAAATTGAAAAGAAACTTTAAATCGGAAAACAAGATTATTTCTAATTTTTAGCTCTTAACTTGGTCTAAAATATCTGTTTTCAACATTTTATGACTAAATAAGCTATAATATGTCTAATCCACACATAAAAGTGCAGAAATTGAAAAAAAAACTTTAAATCGGAAAACAAGATTATTTCTAATTTTTAGCTCCTAACTTGGTCTAAAATATCTGTTTTCAACATTTTATGACTAAATAAGCTATAATATGTCTAATCCACACATAAAAGTGCAGAAATTGAAAAGAAACATGAAATCGGAAAACAAGATTATTTCAAATTTTTATCTCTTAACTTGGTCTAAAATATCTGTTTTCAACATTTTATGACTAAATAAGCTATAATATGTCTAATCCACACATAAAAGTGCAGAAATTGAAAAAAAACTTTAAATCGGAAAACAAGATTATTTCTAATTTTTAGCTCTTAACTTGGTCTAAAATATCTGTTTTCAACATTTTATGACTAAATAAGCTATAATATGTCTAATCCACACATAAAAGTGCAGAAATTGAAAAAAAACCTTAAATCGGAAAACAAGATTATTTCTAATTTTTAGCTCTTAACTTGGTCTAAAATATCTGTTTTCATCATTTTATGACTAAATAAGCTATAATATGTCTAATCCACACATAAAAGTGCAGAAATTGAAAAAAAACTTTAAATCGGAAAACAAGATTATTTTTAATTCTTAGCTCTTGGTCTAAAATATCTGTTTTCAACATTTTTTGACTAAATAAGCTATAATATGTCTTATCCACACATAAAAGTGCAGAGATTGAAAAAAAAACTTTAAATCGAAAAACAAGATTATTTCTAATTTTTAGCTCTTAAATTGGTCAAAAATATCTGTTTTCAACATTTTATGACTAAATAAGCTATAATATGTCTAATCCACACATAAAAGTGCAGAAATTGAAAATCAACTTGAAATCGGAAAACAAGATTATTTCTAATTTTTAGCTCTTAACTTGGTCTAAAATATCTGTTTTCAACATTTTATGACTGAATAAGCTATAATATGTCTAATCCACACATAAAAGTGCAGAAATTGAAAAGAAACTTGAAATCGGAAAACAAGATTATTTCTAATTTTTAGCTCTTAACTTGGTCTAAAATATCTGTTTTCAACATTTTATGACTAAATAAGCTATAATATGTCTAATCCACACATAAAAGTGCAGAAATTTAAAAAAAACATTAAATCGGAAAACAAGATTATTTCTAATTTTTAGCTCTTAACTTGGTCTAAAATATCTGTTTTCAACATTTTATGACTAAATAAGCTATAATATGTCTAATCCACACATAAACGTGCAGAAATTGAAAAAAAACTTTAAATCGGAAAACAAGATTATTTCTAATTTTTAGCTCTTAACTTGGTCTAAAATATCTGTTTTCAACATTTTATGACTAAATAAGCTATAATATGTCTAATCCACACATAAAAGTGCAGAAATTGAAGAAAAACTTTAAATCGGAAAACAAGATTATTTCTAATTTTTAGCTCCTAACTTGGTCTAAAATATCTGTTTTCAACATTTTATGACTAAATAAGCTATAATATGTCTAATCCACACATAAAAGTTCAGAAATTGAAAAGAAACATGAAATCGGAAAACAAGATTATTTCTAATTTTTAGCTCTTAACTTGGTCTAAAATATCTGTTTTCAACATTTTATGACTAAATAAGCTATAATATGTCTAAACCACACATAAAAGTGCAGAAATTGAAAAGAAACTTGAAATCGGAAAACAAGATTATTTCTAATTTTTAGCTCTTAACTTGGTCTAAAATATCTGTTTTCAACATTTTATGACTAAATAAGCTATAATATGTCTAATCCACACATAAAAGTACAGAAATTGAAAAAAAAAACATTAAATCGGAAAACAAGATTATTTCTAATTTCTAGCTCTTAACTTGGTCTAAAATATCTGTTTTCAACATTTTATGACTAAATAAGCTATAATATTTCTAATCCACACATAAAAATGCAGAAATTGAAAAAAAAACATTAAATCGGAAAACAAGATTATTTCTAATTTTTAGCTCTTAACTTGGTCTAAAATATCTGTTTTCAACATTTTATGACTAAATAAGCTATAATATGTCTAATCCACACATAAAAGTTCAGAAATTGAAAAGAAATATGAAATCGGAAAACAAGATTATTTCTAATTTTTAGCTCTTAACTTGGTCTAAAATATCTGTTTTCAACATTTTATGACTAAATAAGCTATAATATGTCTAATCCACACATAAAAGTGCAGAAATTGAAAAGAAACTTGAAATCGGAAAACAAGATTATTTCTAATTTTTAGCTCTTAACTTGGTCTAAAATATCTGTTTTCAACATTTTATGACTAAATAAGCTATAATATGTCTAATCCACACATAAAAGTACAGAAATTGAAAAAAAAACATTAAATCGGAAAACAAGATTATTTCTAATTTCTAGCTCTTAACTTGGTCTAAAATATCTGTTTTCAACATTTTATGACTAAATAAGCTATAATATGTCTAATCCACACATAAAAGTGCAGAAATTGAAAAAAAAAACATTAAATCGGAAAACAAGATTATTTCTAATTTTTAGCTCTTAACTTGGTCTAAAATATCTGTTTTCAACATTTTATGACTAAATAAGCTATAATATGTCTAATCCACACATAAAAGTGCAGAAATTGAAAAAAAACTTTAAATCGGAAAACAAGATTATTTCTAATTTTTAGCTCTTAACTTGGTCCAAAATATCTGTTTTCAACATTTTATGACTAAATAAGCTATAATATGTCTAATCCACACATAAAAGTGCAGAAATTGAAAAAAAACTTTAAATCGGAAAACAAGATTATTTCTAATTTTTAGCTCCTAACTTGGTCTAAAATATCTGTTTTCAACATTTTATGACTAAATAAGCTATAATATGTCTAATCCACACATAAAAGTGCAGAAATTGAAAAGAAACATGAAATCGGAAAACAAGATTATTTCTAATTTTTAGCTCTTAACTTGGTCTAAAATATCTGTTTTCAACATTTTATGACTAAATAAGCTATAATATGTCTAATCCACACATAAAAGTGCAGAAATTGAAAAAAAACTTTAAATCGGAAAACAAGAATATTTCTAATTTTTAGCTCTTAACTTGGTCTAAAATATCTGTTTTCAACATTTTATGACTAAATAAGCTATAATATGTCTAATCCACACATAAAAGTGCAGAAATTGAAAAAAAAACCTTAAATCGGAAAACAAGATTATTTCTAATTTTTAGCTCTTAACTTGGTCTAAAATATCTGTTTTCAACATTTTATGACTAAATAAGCTATAATATGTCTAATCCACACATAAAAGTGCAGAAATTGAAAAAAAACTTTGAATCGGAAAACAAGATTATTTCTAATTCTTAGCTCTTAACTTGGTCTAAAATATCTGTTTTCAACATTTTATGACTAAATAAGCTATAATATGTCTAATCCACACATAAAAGTGCAGAAATTGAAAAAAAACTTTAAATCGAAAAACAAGATTATTTCTAATTAGTAGCTCTTAAATTGGTCTAAAATATCTGTTTTCAACATTTTATGACTAAATAAGCTATAATATGTCTAATCCACACATAAAAGTGCAGAAATTGAAAAACAACTTGAAATCGGAAAACAAGATTATTTCTAATTTTTAGCTCTTAACTTGGTCTAAAATATCTGTTTTCAACATTTTATGAATAAATAAGCTATAATATGTCTAATCCACACATAAAAGTGCAGAAATTGAAAAAAAACTTTAAATCGGAAAATAAGATTATTTCTAATTTTTAGCTCTTAACTTGGTCTAAAATATCTGTTTTCAACATATTATGACTAAATAAGCTATAATATGTCTAATCCACACATAAAAGTGCAGAAATTGAAAAGAAACTTGAAATCGGAAAACAAGATTATTTCTAATTTTTAGCTCTTAACTTGGTCTAAAATATCTGTTTTCAACATTTTATGACTAAATAAGCTATAATATGTCTAATCCACACATAAAAGTGCAGAAATTGGAAAAAAAACATTAAATCGGAAAACAAGATTATTTCTAATTTTTAGCTCTTAACATGGTCTAAAATATCTGTTTTCAACATTTTATGACTAAATAAGCTATAATATGTCTAATCGACACATAAAAGTGCAGAAATTGAAAAAAAACTTTAAATCGGAAAACAAGATTATTTCTAATTTTTAGCTCTTAACTTGGTCTAAAATATCTGTTTTCAACATTTTATGACTAAATAAGCTATAATATGTCTAATCCACACATATAAGTGCAGAAATTGAAAAGAAACATGAAATCGGAAAACAAGATTGTTTCTAATTTTTAGCTCTTAACTTGGTCTAAAATATCTGTTTTCAACATTTTATGACTAAATAAGCTATAATATGTCTAATCCACACATAAAAGTGCAGAAATTGAAAAAAAACTTTAAATCGGAAAACAAGATTATTTCTAATTTTTAGCTCTTAACTTGGTCTAAAATATCTGTTTTCAACATTTTATGACTAAATAAGCTATAATATGTCTAATCCACACATAAAAGTGTAGAAATTGAAAAAAAAAACCTTAAATCGGAAAACAAGATTATTTCTAATTTTTAGCTCTTAACTTGGTCTAAAATATCTGTTTTCAACATTTTATGACTAAATAAGCTATAATATGTCTAATCCACACATAAAAGTGCAGAAATTGAAAAAAAACTTTAAATCGGAAAACATGATTATTTCTAATTCTTAGCTCTTAACTTGGTCTAAAATATCTGTTTTCAACATTTTATGACTAAATATGCTATAATATGTCTAATCCACACATAAAAGTGCAGAAATTGAAAAAAAACTTTAAATCGAAAAACAAGATTATTTCTAATTTTTCGCTCTTAAATTGGTCTAAAATATCTGTTTTCAACATTTTATGACTAAATAAGCTATAATATGTCTAATCCACACATAAAAGTGCAGAAATTGAAAAACAACTTGAAATCGGAAAACAAGATTATTTCTAATTTTAGCTCTTAACTTGGTCTAAAATATCTGTTTTCAACATTTTATGACTAAATAAGCTATAATATGTCTAATCCACACATAAAAGTGCAGAAATTGAAAAAAAACTTTAAATCGGAAAACAAGATTATTTCTAATTTTTAGCTCTTAACTTGGTCTAAAATATCTGTTTTCAACATTTTATGACTAAATAAGCTATAATATGTCTAATCCACACATAAAAGTGCAGAAATTGAAAAAAAACTTTAAATCGGAAAACAAGATTATTTCTAATTTTTAGCTCCTAACTTGGTCTAAAATATCTGTTTTCAACATTTTATGACTAAATAAGCTATAATATGTCTAATCCACACATAAAAGTTCAGAAATTGAAAAGAAACATGAAATCGGAAAACAAGATTATTTCTAATTTTTAGCTCTTAACTTGGTCTTAAATATCTGTTTTCAACATTCTATGACTAAATAAGCTATAATATGTCTAATCCACACATAAAAGTGCAGAAATTGAAAAAAAACTTTAAATCGGAAAACAAGATTATTTCTAATTTTTAGCTCTTAACTTGGTCTAAAATATCTGTTTTCAACATTTTATGACTAAATAAGCTATAATATGTCTAATCCACACATAAAAGTGCAGAAATTGAAAAAAACCTTAAATCGGAAAACAAGATTATTTCTAATTTTTAGCTCTTAACTTGGTCTAAAATATCTGTTTTCAACATTTTATGACTAAATAAGCTATAATATGTCTAATCCACACATAAAAGTGCAGAAATTGAAAAAAAACTTTAAATCGGAAAACCAGATTATTTCTAATTTTTAGCTCTTAACTTGGTCTAAAATATCTGTTTTCAACATTTTATGACTAAATAAGCTATAATATGTCTAATCCACACATAAAAGAGCAGAAATTGAAAAAACACTTTAAATCGGAAAACAAGATTATTTCTAATTTTTAGCTCTTAACTTGGTCTAAAATATATGTTTTCAACATTTTATGAATAAATAAGCTATAATATGTCTAATCCACACATAAAAGTGCAGAAATTGGAAAAAAACTTTAATTCGGAAAACAAGATTATTTCTAATTTTTAGCTCTTAACTTGGTCTAAAATATCTGTTTTCAACATTTTATGACTAAATAAGCTATAATATGTCTAATCCACACATAAAAGTGCAGAAATTGAAAAGAAACTTGAAATCGGAAAACAAGATTATTTCTAATTTTTAGCTCTTAACTTGGTCTAAAATATCTGTTTTCAACATTTTATGACTAAATAAGCTATAATATGTCTAATCCACACATAAAAGTGCAGAAATTGAAAAAAAACATTAAATCGGAAAACAAGATTATTTCTAATTTTTAGCTCTTAACTTGGTCTAAAATATCTGTTTTCAACATTTTATGACTAAATAAGCTATAATATGTCTAATCCACACATAAAAGTGCAGAAATTGAAAAAAAACTTTAAATCGGAAAACAAGATTATTTCTAATTTTTAGCTCCTAACTTGGTCTAAAATATCTGTTTTCAACATTTTATGACTAAATAAGCTATAATATGTCTAATCCACACATAAAAGTGCAGAAATTGAAAAAAAACTTTAAATCGGAAAACAAGATTATTTCTAATTTTTAGCTCTTAACTTGGTCTAAAATATCTGTTTTCAACATTTTATGACTAAATAAGCTATAATATGTCTAATCCGCACATAAAAGTGCAGAAATTGAAAAGAAACTTTAAATCGGAAAACAAGATTATTTCTAATTTTTAGCTCTTAACTTGGTCTAAAATATCTGTTTTCAACATTTTATGACTAAATAAGCTATAATATGTCTAATCCACACATAAAAGTGCAGAAATTGAAAAAAAACCTTAAATCGGAAAACAAGATTATTTCTAATTTTTAGCTCTTAACTTGGTCTAAAATATCTGTTTTCAACATTTTATGACTAAATAAGCTATAATATGTCTAATCCACACATAAAAGTGCAGAAATTGAAAAAAAACTTTAAATCGGAAAACAAGATTATTTCTAATTCTTAGCTCTTAACTTGGTCTAAAATATCTGTTTTCAACATTTTATGACTACATAAGCTATAATATGTCTAATCCACACATAAAAGTGCAGAAATTGAAAAAAAAATTGAAATCGGAAAACAAGATTATTTCTAATTTTTAGCTCTTAACTTGGTCTAAAATATCTGTTTTCAACATTTTATGACTAAATAAGCTATAATATGTATAATCCACACATAAAAGTGCAGAAATTGAAAAGAAACTTGAAATCGGAAAACAAGATTATTTCTAATTTTTAGCTCTTAACTTGGTCTAAAATATCTGTTTTCAACATTTTATGACTAAATAAGCTATAATATGTCTAATCCACACATAAAAGTGCAGAAATTGAAAAAAAAACATTAAATCGGAAAACAAGATTATTTCTAATTTTTAGCTCTTAACTTGGTCTAAAATATCTGTTTTCAACATTTTATGACTAAATAAGCTATAATATGTCTAATCCACACATAAAAGTGCAGAAATTGAAAAGAAACTTGAAATCGGAAAACCAGATTATTTCTAATTTTTAGCTCTTAACTTGGTCTAAAATATCTGTTTTCAACATTTTATGACTAAATAAGCTATAATATGTCTAACCCACACATAAAAGTGCAGAAATTGAAAAAAAAACTTTAAATCGGAAAACAAGATTATTTCTAATTCTTAGCTCTTAACTTGGTCTAAAATATCTGTTTTCAACATTTTATGACTACATAAGCTATAATATGTCTAATCCACACATAAAAGTGCAGAAATTGAAAAAAAAATTGAAATCGGAAAACAAGATTATTTCTAATTTTTAGCTCTTAACTTGGTCTAAAATATCTGTTTTCAACATTTTATGACTAAATAAGCTATAATATGTCTAATACACACATAAAAGTGCAGAAATTGAAAAGAAACTTGAAATCGGAAAACAAGATTATTTCTAATTTTTAGCTCTTAACTTGGTCTAAAATATCTGTTTTCAACATTTTATGACTAAATAAGCTATAATATGTCTAATCCACACATAAAAGTGCAGAAATTGAAAAAAAACATTAAATCGGAAAACAAGATTATTTCTAATTTTTAGCTCTTAACTTGGTCTAAAATATCTGTTTTCAACATTTTATGACTAAATAAGCTATAATATGTCTAATCCACACATAAAAGTGCAGAAATTGAAAAGAAACTTGAAATCGGAAAACCAGTTATTTCTAATTTTTAGCTCTTAACTTGGTCTAAAATATCTGTTTTCAACATTTTATGACTAAATAAGCTATAATATGTCTAATCCACACATAAAAGTGCAGAAATTGAAAAAAAACATTAAATCGGAAAACAAGATTATTTCTAATTTTTAGCTCTTAACTTGGTCTAAAATATCTGTTTTCAACATTTTATGACTAAATAAGCTGTAATATGTCTAATCCACACATAAAAGTGCAGAAATTGAAAAAAAACCTTAAATCGGAAAACAAGATTATTTCTAATTTTTAGCTCTTAACTTGGTCTAAAATATCTGTTTTCAACATTTTATGACTAAATAAGCTATAATATGTCCAATCCACACATAAAAGTGCAGAAATTGAAAAAAAAACTTTAAATCGGAAAACAAGATTATTTCTAATTTTTAGCTCTTAACTTGGTCTAAAATATCTGTTTTCAACATTTTATGACTAAATAAGCTATAATATGTCTAATC
>CAUEHI010000505.1:25000-27693 GCA_958507055.1 Crioceris asparagi
GGTGATGGTGATGGTGATGGTGATGGTGATGGTGATGGTGATGGTGATGGTGATGGTGATGGTGATGGTGATGGTGATGGTGATGGTGATGGTGATGGTGATGGTGATGGTGATGGTGATGGTGATGGTGATGGTGATGGTGATGGTGATGGTGATGGTGATGGTGATGGTGATGGTGATGGTGATGGTGATGGTGATGGTGATGGTGATGGTGATGGTGATGGTGATGGTGATGGTGATGGTGATGGTGATGGTGATGGTGATGGTGATGGTGATGGTGATGGTGATGGTGATGGTGATGGTGATGGTGATGGTGATGGTGATGGTGATGGTGATGGTGATGGTGATGGTGATGGTGATGGTGATGGTGATGGTGATGGTGATGGTGATGGTGATGGTGATGGTGATGGTGATGGTGATGGTGATGGTGATGGTGATGGTGATGGTGATGGTGATGGTGATGGTGATGGTGATGGTGATGGTGATGGTGATGGTGATGGTGATGGTGATGGTGATGGTGATGGTGATGGTGATGGTGATGGTGATGGTGATGGTGATGGTGATGGTGATGGTGATGGTGATGGTGATGGTGATGGTGATGGTGATGGTGATGGTGATGGTGATGGTGATGGTGATGGTGATGGTGATGGTGATGGTGATGGTGATGGTGATGGTGATGGTGATGGTGATGGTGATGGTGATGGTGATGGTGATGGTGATGGTGATGGTGATGGTGATGGTGATGGTGATGGTGATGGTGATGGTGATGGTGATGGTGATGGTGATGGTGATGGTGATGGTGATGGTGATGGTGATGGTGATGGTGATGGTGATGGTGATGGTGATGGTGATGGTGATGGTGATGGTGATGGTGATGGTGATGGTGATGGTGATGGTGATGGTGATGGTGATGGTGATGGTGATGGTGATGGTGATGGTGATGGTGATGGTGATGGTGATGGTGATGGTGATGGTGATGGTGATGGTGATGGTGATGGTGATGGTGATGGTGATGGTGATGGTGATGGTGATGGTGATGGTGATGGTGATGGTGATGGTGATGGTGATGGTGATGGTGATGGTGATGGTGATGGTGATGGTGATGGTGATGGTGATGGTGATGGTGATGGTGATGGTGATGGTGATGGTGTGATGGTGATGGTGATGGTGATGGTGATGGTGATGGTGATGGTGATGGTGATGGTGATGGTGATGGTGATGGTGATGGTGATGGTGATGGTGATGGTGATGGTGATGGTGATGGTGATGGTGATGGTGATGGTGATGGTGATGGTGATGGTGATGGTGATGGTGATGGTGATGGTGATGGTGATGGTGATGGTGATGGTGATGGTGATGGTGATGGTGATGGTGATGGTGATGGTGATGGTGATGGTGATGGTGATGGTGATGGTGATGGTGATGGTGATGGTGATGGTGATGGTGATGGTGATGGTGATGGTGATGGTGATGGTGATGGTGATGGTGATGGTGATGGTGATGGTGATGGTGATGGTGATGGTGATGGTGATGGTGATGGTGATGGTGATGGTGATGGTGATGGTGATGGTGATGGTGATGGTGATGGTGATGGTGATGGTGATGGTGATGGTGATGGTGATGGTGATGGTGATGGTGATGGTGATGGTGATGGTGATGGTGATGGTGATGGTGATGGTGATGGTGATGGTGATGGTGATGGTGATGGTGATGGTGATGGTGATGGTGATGGTGATGGTGATGGTGATGGTGATGGTGATGGTGATGGTGATGGTGATGGTGATGGTGATGGTGATGGTGATGGTGATGGTGATGGTGATGGTGATGGTGATGGTGATGGTGATGGTGATGGTGATGGTGATGGTGATGGTGATGGTGATGGTGATGGTGATGGTGATGGTGATGGTGATGGTGATGGTGATGGTGATGGTGATGGTGATGGTGATGGTGATGGTGATGGTGATGGTGATGGTGATGGTGATGGTGATGGTGATGGTGATGGTGATGGTGATGGTGATGGTGATGGTGATGGTGATGGTGATGGTGATGGTGATGGTGATGGTGATGGTGATGGTGATGGTGATGGTGATGGTGATGGTGATGGTGATGGTGATGGTGATGGTGATGGTGATGGTGATGGTGATGGTGATGGTGATGGTGATGGTGATGGTGATGGTGATGGTGATGGTGATGGTGATGGTGATGGTGATGGTGATGGTGATGGTGATGGTGATGGTGATGGTGATGGTGATGGTGATGGTGATGGTGATGGTGATGGTGATGGTGATGGTGATGGTGATGGTGATGGTGATGGTGATGGTGATGGTGATGGTGATGGTGATGGTGATGGTGATGGTGATGGTGATGGTGATGGTGATGGTGATGGTGATGGTGATGGTGATGGTGATGGTGATGGTGATGGTGATGGTGATGGTGATGGTGATGGTGAGGTGATGGTGATGGTGATGGTGATGGTGATGGTGATGGTGTGGTGATGGTGATGGTGATGGTGATGGTGATGGTGATGGTGATGGTGATGGTGTTGGTGATGGTGATGGTGTGGTGGTGATGGGTGATGGTGAGGGGATGGTGATGGTGATGGTGGGGATGGGGATGGTGATGGGGATGGTGAGGGGTGGTGAGGTGTGGGGAGGGGGTTGGTGATGGGTGAGGGTGTGGTGATGGTGTTGGTG
>CAUEHI010000506.1:0-102000 GCA_958507055.1 Crioceris asparagi
GAGCAAAAACTTAAAATCGGAAAATAAGATTATTTCTAATATTTAGCTATTAACTTGGTCTAAGATGTCTATTTTCAGAATTTTATGACTAAATAAGTTATAATATGTCCAAATCACACATAAAGGTGCAGAAATTGAACAAAAACTTAAAATCGGAAAATAAGACTATTTCATATTTTTAGCTCATAACTTGGTCTAAAATGTCTGTTTTCGACATTTTATGACTTAATAAGTTATAATATGTCCAATTCACACATAAAAGTGCAGAAATTGAACAAAAACTTAAAATCGGAAAATAAGATTATTTCATATTTTTAGCTCATAACTTGGTATTAAATGTCTGTTTTCGACATTTTATGACTAAATAAGTTATAATATGTCCAAATCACACATAAAAGTGCAGGAATTGAACAAAAACTTAAAATCGGAAAATAAGATTATTTCATATTTTTAGCTCATAAACTTGGTCTAATATGTCTGTTTTCAACAATTTATGACTAAACAATTAATAAAATGTCCAAACCAGACATAAAGGTGCAGAAATTGAGCAAAAACTTAAAATCGGAAAATAAGATTATTTCTAATATTTAGCTATTAACTTGGTCTAAGATGTCTATTTTCAGAATTTTATGACTAAATAAGTTATAATATGTCCAAATCACACATAAAGGTGCAGATATTGAACAAAAACTTAAAATCGGAAAATAAGACTATTTCATATTTTTAGCTCATAACTTGGTCTAAAATGTCTGTTTTCGACATTTTATGACTTAATAAGTTATAATATGTCCAATTCACACATAAAAGTGCAGAAATTGAACAAAAACTTAAAATCGGAAAATAAGATTATTTCATATTTTTAGCTCATAACTTGGTATTAAATGTCTGTTTTCGACATTTTATGACTAAATAAGTTATAATATGTCTGATCCTCACATAAAAGTGCAGATATTGAGCAAAAACTTAAAATCGGAAAATAAGATTATTTCTAATATTTTAACTTGGTCTAAAATGTCTATTTTCAGAATTTTATGACTAAATAAGTTATAATATGTCCAAATCACACATAAAAGTGCAGAAATTGAACAAAAACTTAAAATCGGAAAATAAGATTATTTCATATTTTTAGCTCATAACTTGGTCTAAAATGTCTGTTTTCGACATTTTATGACTTAATAAGTTATAATATGTCCAATCCACACATAAAAGTGCAGAAATTGAGCAAAAACTTAAAATCGGAAAATAAGATTATTTCATATTTTTAGTTCATAACTTGGTCTAATATGTCTGTTTTCAACATTTTATGAATAAATAATATATAATATGTCCTAACCACACATAAAAGTGCAGAAATTGAGCAAAAACATAAAATCGGAAAAAAAGATTATTTCTAATATTTAGCTCTTAACTTGGTCTAAAATGTCTATTTTCAGAATTTTATGACTAAATAAGTTATAATATGTCCAAATCACACATAAAGGTGCAGAATTTGAACAAAAACTTAAAATCGAAAAATAAGACTATTTCATATTTTTAGCTCATAGCTTGGTCTAAAATGTCTGTTTTCCACATTTTATGACTAAATAAGTTATAATATGTCTGATCCTCACTTAAAAGTGCAGAAATTGAATAAAAACTTAAAATCGTAAAATAAGATTATTTCTAATATTTAGCTCTTAACGTGGTCTAAAATGTCTATTTTCAGAATTTTATGACTAAATAAGATATAATATGTCCAAATCACACATAAAAGTGCAGAAATTGAACAAAAACTTAAAATCGGAAAATAAGATTATTTCATATTTTAGGTCATAACTTGGTCTAAAATGTCTGTTTTCGACATTTTATGACTAAATAAGTTATAATATGTCTGATCCTCACATAAATGTGCAGAAATTGAACAAAAACTTGAAATCTGAAAATAAGATTATTTCATATTTTTAGCTCATAACTTGGTCTAAAATGTCTGTTTTCGACATTTTATGACTAAATAAGTTATAATATGTCCAAATCACACATAAAAGTGCAGAAATTGAACAAAAACTTAAAATCGGAAAATAAGATTATTTCATATTTTTAGCTCATAAACTTGGTCCAATATGTCTGTTTTCAACATTTTATGACTAAACAATTAATAAAATGTCCAAACCAGACATAAATGTGCAGAAATTGAGCAAAAACTTAAAATCGGAAAATAAGATTATTTCTAATATCTAGCTCTTAACTTGGTCTAAAATGTCTATTTTCAGAATTTTATGACTAAACAAGTTATAATAAGTCCAATTCACACATAAAAGTGCAGAAATTGAGCAAAAACTTAAAATCGGAAAATAAGATTATTTCTAATATTTAGCTCTTAACTTGGTCTAAGATGTCAATTTTCAGAATTTTATGACTAAATAAGTTATAATATGTCCAATTCACACATCAAAGTGCAGAAATTCAACAAAAACTTAAAATCGGAAAATAAGATTATTTCATATTTTTTTTAGCTCATAACTTGTTCTAAAATGTCTGTTTTCGACATTTTATGACTATATAAGTTATAATATGTCCAATCCACACATAAATGTGCAGAAATTAAGCAAAAACTTAAAATCGTAAAATAAGATTATTTCTAATATTTAGCTCTTAACGTGGTCTAAAATGTCTATTATCAGAATTTTATGACTAAATAAGATATAATATGTCCAAATCACACATAAAAGTGCAGAAATTGAACAAAAACTTAAAATCGGAAAATAAGATTATTTCATATTTTTAGCTCATAACTTGGTCTAAAATGTCTGTTTTCGACAATTTATGACTTAATAAGTTATAATATGTCCAATCCACACATAAAAGTGCAGAAATTGAGCAAAAACTTAAAATCGGAAAATAAGATTATTTCATATTTTTAGTTCATAACTTGGTCTAATATGTCTGTTTTCAACATTTTATGACTAAATAATATATAATATGTCCTAACCACACATAAAAGTGCAGAAATTGAGCAAAAACTTAAAATCGGAAAAAAAGATTATTTCTAATATTTAGCTCTTAACTTGGTCTAAAATGTCTATTTTCAGAATTTTATGACTAAATAAGTTATAATATGACCAAATCACACATAAAGGTGCAGAAATTGAACAAAAACTTAAAATCGAAAAATAAGACTATTTCATATTTTTAGCTCATAACTTGGTCTAAAATGTCTGTTTTCGACATTTTATGACTAAATAAGTTATAATATGTCTGATCCTCACATAAAAGTGCAGAAATTGAACGAAAACTTGAAATCGGAAAATAAGATTATTTCTAATTTTTAGCTCATAACTCGGTCTAAAATGTCTATTTTCAGAGTTTTATCAGTAAATAAGTTATATGTCCTAACCACACATAAAAGTGCAGAGATTGAGCAAAAACTTAAAATAGGAAAATAAGATTTTTTCTTATATTTAGCTCTTAACTTGGTCTAAAATGTCTATTTTCAGAATTTTATGACTAAATAAGTTATAATATGTCCAATTCAAACATAAAAGTGCAGAAATTGAAAAAAAACTTAAAATCGGAAAATAAGATTATTTCATATTTTTAGCTCATAACTTGGTCTAAAATGTCTGTTTTCGACATTTTATGACTAAATAAGATATAATATATATAAATAAGTTATAATATGTCTGATCCTCATATAAATGTGCAGAAATTGAACAAAAACTTGAAATCGGAAAATAAGATTATTTCATATTTTTAGCTCATAACTTGGTCTAAAATGTCTGTTTTCGACATTTTATGACTAAATAAGTTATAATATGTCCAAATCACACATAAAAGTGCAGAAATTGAACAAAAACTTAAAATCGGAAAATAAGATTATTTCATATTTTTAGCTCATAAACTTGGTCTAATATGTCTGTTTTCAACATTTTATGACTAAACAATTAATAAAATGTCCAAACCAGACATAAAGGTGCAGAAATTGAGCAAAAACTTAAAATCGGAAAATAAGATTATTTCTAATATTTAGCTATTAACTTGGTCTAAGATGTCTATTTTCAGAATTTTATGACTAAATAAGTTATAATTTGTCCAAATCACACATAAATGTGCAGAAATTGAACAAAAACTTAAAATCGGAAAATAAGACTATTTCATATTTTTAGCTCATAACTTGGTCTAAAATGTCTGTTTTCGACATTTTATGACTTAATAAGTTATAATATGTCCAATTCACACATAAAAGTGCAGAAATTGAACAAAAACTTAAAATCGGAAAATAAGATTATTTCATATTTTTAGCTCATAACTTGGTATTAAATGTCTGTTTTCGACATTTTATGACTAAATAAGTTATAATATGTCTGATCCTCACATAAAAGTGCTGAAATTGAGCAAAAACTTAAAATCGGAAAATAAGATTATTTCTAATATTTTAACTTGGTCTAAAATGTCTATTTTCAGAATTTTATGACTAAATAAGTTATAATATGTCCAAATCACACATAAAAGTGCAGAAATTGAACAAAAACTTAAAATCGGAAAATAAGATTATTTCATATTTTTAGCTCATAACTTGGTCTAAAATATTTGTTTTCAACATTTTATGACTAAATAAGTTATAATATGTCCAATCCACACATAAAAGTGCAGAAATTGAACAAAAACTTAAAATCGGAAAGTAAGATTATTTATAATTTTTAGCTCTTTACTTGGTCTAAAATGTCTGTTTTCAGCATTTCATGACTAAATAAGTTATAATAAGTCCAATTCACACATAAAAGTGCAGAAATTGAGCAAAAACTTACAATCGGAAAATAAGATTATTTCTAATATTTAGCTCTTAACTTGGTCTAAAATGTCTATTTTCAGAATTTTATGACTAAATAAGTTATAATATGTCCAATTCACACATAAAAGTGCAGAAATTGA
The DNA here is from genome assembly GCA_958507055.1 of Crioceris asparagi. Lineage (NCBI taxonomy): Eukaryota > Metazoa > Arthropoda > Insecta > Coleoptera > Chrysomelidae > Crioceris > Crioceris asparagi. Next base: position 4,909 of record CAUEHI010000506.1, read on the forward strand.
ACAAAAACTTAAAATCGGAAAATAAAATTATCTCGTATTTTTAGTTCATAACTTGGTCTAATATGTCTGTTTTCAACATTTTATGACTAAATAATATATAATATGTCCAAATCACACATAAAAGTGCAGAAATTGAACAAAAACTTAAAATCGGAAAATAAGATTATTTCATATTTTTAGCTCATAACTTGGTCTAAAATGTCTGTTTTCGACATTTTATGACTAAATAAGTTATAATATGTCTGATCCTCACATAAATGTGCAGAAATTGAACAAAAACTTGAAATCGGAAAATAAGATTATTTCATATTTTTAGCTCATAACTTGGTCTAAAATGTCTGTCTTCGACATATTATGACTAAATAAGTTATAATATGTCCAAATCACACATAAAAGTGCAGAAATTGAACCAAAACTTAAAATCGGAAAATAAGATTATTTCATATTTTTAGCTCATAAACTTGGTCTAATATGTCTGTTTTCAACATTTTATGACTAAACAATAAATAAAATGTCCAAACCAGACATAAAGGTGCAGAAATTGAGCAAAAACTTAAAATCGGAAAATAAGATTATTTCTAATATTTAGCTATTAACTTGGTCTAAGATGTCTATTTTCAGAATTTTATGACTAAATAAGTTATAATATGTCCAAATCACACATTAAGGTGCAGAAATTGAACAAAAACTTAAAATCGGAAAATAAGACTATTTCATATTTTTAGCTGATAACTTGGTCTAAAATGTCTGTTTTCGACATTTTATGACTTAATAAGTTATAATATGTCCAATTCACACATAAAAGTGCAGAAATTGAACAAAAACTTAAAATCGGAAAATAAGATTATTTCATATTTTTAGCTCATAACTTGTTCTTAAATGTCTGTTTTCGACATTTTATGACTAAATAAGCTATAATATGTCTGATCCTCACATAAAAGTGCAGAAATTGAGCAAAAACTTAAAATCGGAAACTAAGATTATTTCTAATATTTTAACTTGGTCTAAAATGTCTATTTTCAGAATTTTATGACTAAATAAGTTATAATATGTCCAAATCACACATAAAAGTGCAGAAATTGAACAAAAACTTAAAATCGGAAAATAAGATTATTTCATATTTTTAGCTCATAACTTGGTCTAAAATGTCTGTTTTCGACAATTTATGACTTAATAAGTTATAATATGTCCAATCCACACATAAAAGTGCAGAAATTGAGCAAAAACTTAAAATCGGAAAATAAGATTATTTCATATTTTTAGTTCATAACTTGGTCTAATATGTCTGTTTTCAACATTTTATGACTAAATAATATATAATTTGTCCTAACCACACATAAAAGTGCAGAAATTGAGCAAAAACTTAAAATCGGAAAAAAAGATTATTTCTAATATTTAGCTCTTAACTTGGTCTAAAATGTCTATTTTCAGAATTTTATGACTAAATAAGTTATAATATGTCCAAATCACACATAAAGGTGCAGAAATTGAACAAAAACTTAAAATCGAAAAATAAGACTATTTCATATTTTTAGCTCATAACTTGGTCTAAAATGTCTGTTTTCGACATTTTATGACTAAATAAGTTATAATATGTCTGATCCTCACATAAAAGTGCAGAAATTGAACAAAAACTTGAAATCGGAAAATAAGATTATTTCTAATTTTTAGCTCATAACTCGGTCTAAAATGTCTATTTTCAGAGTTTTATCAGTAAATAAGTTATATGTCCTAACCACACATAAAAGTGCAGAGATTGAGCAAAAACTTAAAATCGGAAAATAAGATTTTTTCTTATATTAAGCGCTTAACTTGGTCTAAAATGTCTATTTTCAGAATTTTATGACTAAATAAGTTATAATATGTCCAATTCAAACATAAAAGTGCAGAAATTGAAAAAAAACTTAAAATCGGAAAATAAGATTATTTCATATTTTTAGCTCATAACTTGGTCTAAAATGTCTGTTTTCGACATTTTATGACTAAATAAGATATAATATGTCCAAATCACACATAAAAGTGCAGAAATTGAACAAAAACTTAAAATCGGAAAATAAGATTATTTCATATTTTAAGCTCATAACTTGGTCTAAAATGTCTGTTTTCGACATTTTATGACTAAATAAGTTATAATATGTCTGATCCTCACATAAATGTGCAGAAATTGAACAAAAACTTAAAATCGAAAAATAAGACTATTTCATATTTTTAGCTCATAACTTGGTCTAAAATGTCTGTTTTCGACATTTTATGACTAAATAAGTTATAATATGTCTGATCCTCACATAAAAGTGCAGAAATTGAACAAAAACTTGAAATCGGAAAATAAGATTATTTCTAATTTTTAGCTCATAACTCGGTCTAAAATGTCTATTTTCAGAGTTTTATCAGTAAATAAGATATATGTCCTAACCACACATAAAAGTGCAGAGATTCAGCAAAAACTTAAAATCGGAAAATAAGATTTTCTCTTATATTTAGCTCTTAACTTGGTCTAAAATGTCTATTTTCAGAATTTTATGACTAAATAAGTTATAATATGTCTGATCCTCACATAAATGTGCAGAAATTGAACAAAAACTTGAAATTGGAAAATAAGATTATTTCATATTTTTAGCTCATAACTTGGTCTAAAATGTCTGTTTTCGACATTTTATGACTAAATAAGTTATAATATGTCCAAATCACACATAAAAGTGCAGAAATTGAACAAAAACTTAAAATCGGAAAATAAGATTATTTCATATTTTTAGCTCATAAACTTGGTCTAATATGTCTGTTTTCAACATTTTATGACTAAACAATTAATAAAATGTCCAAACCAGACATAAAGGTGCAGAAATTGAGCAAAAACTTAAAATCGGAAAATAAGATTATTTCTAATATTTAGCTATTAACTTGGTCTAAGATGTCTATTTTCAGAATTTTATGACTAAATAAGTTATAATATGTCCAAATCACACATAAAGGTGCAGAAATTGAACAAAAACTTAAAATCGGAAAATAAGACTATTTCATATTTTTAGCTCATAACTTGGTCTAAAATGTCTGTTTTCGACATTTTATGACTTAATAAGTTATAATATGTCCAATTCACACATAAAAGTGCAGAAATTGAGCAAAAACTTAAAATCGGAAAATTAGATTATTTCTAATATTTTAACTAGGTCCAAAATGTCTATTTTCAGAATTTTATGACTAAATAAGTTATAATATGTCCAAATCACACATAAAGGTGCAGAAATTGAACAAAAACTTAAAATCGAAAAATAAGACTATTTCATATTTTTAGCTCATAACTTGGTCTAAAATGTCTGTTTTCGACATTTTATGACTAAATAAGTTATAATATGTCTGATCCTCACATAAAAGTGCAGAAATTGAACAAAAACTTGAAATCGGAAAATAAGATTATTTCTAATTTTTAGCTCATAACTCGGTCTAAAATGTCTATTTTCAGAGTTTTATCAGTAAATAAGTTATATGTCCTAACCACACATAAAAGTGCAGAGATTGAGCAAAAACTTAAAATCGGAAAATAAGATTTTTTCTTATATTTAGCTCTTAACTTGGTCTAAAATGTCTATTTTCAGAATTTTATGACTAAATAAGTTATAATATGTCCAATTCAAACATAAAAGTGCAGAAATTGAAAAAAAACTTAAAATCGGAAAATAAGATTATTTCATATTTTTAGCTCATAACTTGGTCTAAAATGTCTGTTTTCGACATTTTATGACTAAATAAGATATAATATGTCCAAATCACACATAAAAGTGCAGAAATTGAACAAAAACTTAAAATCGGAAAATAAGATTATTTCATATTTTTAGCTCATAACTTGGTCTAAAATGTCTGTTTTCGACATTTTATGACTAAATAAGTTATAATATGTCTGATCCTCACAAAAATGTGCAGAAATTGAACAAAAACTTGAAATCGGAAAATAAGATTATTTCATATTTTTAGCTCATAACTTGGTCTAAAATGTCTGTTTTCGACATTTTATGACTAAATAAGTTATAATATGTCCAAATCACACATAAAAGTGCAGAAATTGAACAAAAACTTAAAATCGGAAAATAAGATTATTTCATATTTTTAGCTCATAAACTTGGTCTAATATGTCTGTTTTCAACATTTTATGACTAAACAATTAATAAAATGTCCAAACCAGACATAAAGGTGCAGAAATTGAGCAAAAACTTAAAATCGGAAAATAAGATTATTTCTAATATTTAGCTATTAACTTGGTCTAAGATGTCTATTTTCAGAATTTTATGACTAAATAAGTTATAATATGTCCAAATCACACATAAAGGTGCAGAAATTGAACAAAAACTTAAAATCGGAAAATAAGACTATTTCATATTTTTAGCTCATAACTTGGACTAAAATGTCTGTTTTCGACATTTTATGACTTAATAAGTTATAATATGTCCAATTCACACATAAAAGTGCAGAAATTGAACAAAAACTTAAAATCGGAAAATAAGATTATTTCATATTTTTAGCTCATAACTTGGTATTAAATGTCTGTTTTCGACATTTTATGACTAAATAAGTTATAATATGTCTGATCCTCACATAAAACTGCAGATATTGAGCAGAAACTTAAAATCGGAAAATAAGATTATTTCTAATATTTTAACTTGGTCTAAAATGTCTATTTTCAGAATTTTATGACTAAATAAGTTATAATATGTCCAAATCACACATAAAAGTGCAGAAATTGAACAAAAACTTAAAATCGGAAAATAAGATTATTTCATATTTTTAGCTCATAACTTGGTCTAAAATGTCTGTTTTCGACATTTTATGACTTAATAAGTTATAATATGTCCAATCCACACATAAAAGTGCAGAAATTGAGCAAAAACTTAAAATCGGAAAATAAGATTATTTCATATTTTTAGTTCATAACTTGGTCTAATATGTCTGTTTTCAACATTTTATGAATAAATAATATATAATATGTCCTAACCACACATAAAAGTGCAGAAATTGAGCAAAAACATAAAATCGGAAAAAAAGATTATTTCTAATATTTAGCTCTTAACTTGGTCTAAAATGTCTATTTTCAGAATTTTATGACTAAATAAGTTATAATATGTCCAAATCACACATAAAGGTGCAGAATTTGAACAAAAACTTAAAATCGAAAAATAAGACTATTTCATATTTTTAGCTCATAGCTTGGTCTAAAATGTCTGTTTTCCACATTTTATGACTAAATAAGTTATAATATGTCTGATCCTCACTTAAAAGTGCAGAAATTGAACAAAAACTTAAAATCGTAAAATAAGATTATTTCTAATATTTAGCTCTTAACGTGGTCTAAAATGTCTATTTTCAGAATTTTATGACTTTATAAGATATAATATGTCCAAATCACACATAAAAGTGCAGAAATTGAACAAAAACTTAAAATCGGAAAATAAGATTATTTCATATTTTTAGGTCATAACTTGGTCTAAAATGTCTGTTTTCGACATTTTATGACTAAATAAGTTATAATATGTCTGATCCTCACATAAATGTGCAGAAATTGAACAAAAACTTGAAATCGGAAAATAAGATTATTTCATATTTTTAGCTCATAACTTGGTCTAAAATGTCTGTTTTCGACATTTTATGACTAAATAAGTTATAATATGTCCAAATCACACATAAAAGTGCAGAAATTGAACAAAAACTTAAAATCGGAAAATAAGATTATTTCATATTTTTAGCTCATAAACTTGGTCCAATATGTCTGTTTTCAACATTTTATGACTAAACAATTAATAAAATGTCCAAACCAGACATAAATGTGCAGAAATTGAGCAAAAACTTAAAATCGGAAAATAAGATTATTTCTAATATCTAGCTCTTAACTTGGTCTAAAATGTCTATTTTCAGAATTTTATGACTAAAAAAGTTATAATAAGTCCAATTCACACATAAAAGTGCAGAAATTGAGCAAAAACTTAAAATCGGAAAATAAGATTATTTCTAATATTTAGCTCTTAACTTGGTCTAAGATGTCAATTTTCAGAATTTTATGACTAAATAAGTTATAATATGTCCAATTCACACATCAAAGTGCAGAAATTCAACAAAAACTTAAAATCGGAAAATAAGATTATTTCATATTTTTTTTAGCTCATAACTTGGTCTAAAATGTCTGTTTTCGACATTTTATGACTAAATAAGTTATAATATGTCCAATCCACACATAAATGTGCAGAAATTAAGCAAAAACTTAAAATCGTAAAATAAGATTATTTCTAATATTTAGCTCTTAACGTGGTCTAAAATGTCTATTTTCAGAATTTTATGACTAAATAAGATATAATATGTCCAAATCACACATAAAAGTGCAGAAATTGAACAAAAGCTTAAAATCGGAAAATAAGATTATTTCATATTTTTAGCTCATAACTTGGTCTAAAATGTCTGTTTTCGACATTTTATGACTAAATAAGTTATAATATGTCTGATCCTCACATAAATGTGCAGAAATTGAACAAAAACTTGAAATCGGAAAATAAGATTATTTCATATTTTTAGCTCATAACTTGGTCTAAAATGTCTGTTTTCGACATTTTATGACTAAATAAGTTATAATATGTCCAAATCACACATAAAAGTGCAGAAATTGAACAAAAACTTAAAATCGGAAAATAAGATTATTTCATATTTTTAGCTCATAAACTTGGTCTAATATGTCTGTTTTCAACATTTTATGACTAAACAATTAATAAAATGTCCAAACCAGACATAAAGGTGCAGAAATTGAGCAAAAACTTAATATCGGAAAATAAGATTATTTCTAATATTTAGCTATTAACTTGGTCTAAGATGTCTATTTTCAGAATTTTATGACTAAATAAGTTATAATATGTCCAAATCACACATAAAGGTGCAGAAATTGAACAAAAACTTAAAATCGGAAAATAAGACTATTTCATATTTTTAGCTCATAACTTGGTCTAAAATGTCTGTTTTCGACATTTTATGACTTAATAAGTTATAATATGTCCAATTCACACATAAAAGTGCAGAAATTGAACAAAAACTTAAAATCGGAAAATAAGATTATTTCATATTTTTAGCTCATAACTTGGTATTAAATGTCTGTTTTCGACATTTTATGACTAAATAAGTTATAATATGTCTGATCCTCACATAAAAGTGCAGAAATTGAGCAAAAACTTAAAATCGGAAAATAAGATTATTTCTAATATTTTAACTTGGTCTTAAATGTCTATTTTCAGAATTTTATGACTAAATAAGTTATAATATGTCCAATCCACACATAAAAGTGCAGAAATTGAGCAAAAACTTAAAATCGGAAAATAAGATTATTTCATATTTTTAGTTCATAACTTGGTCTAATATGTCTGTTTTCAACATTTTATGACTAAATAATATATAATATGTCCTAACCACACATAAAAGTGCAGAAATTGAGCAAAAACATAAAATCGGAAAAAAAGATTATTTCTAATATTTAGCTCTTAACTTGGTCTAAAATGTCTATTTTCAGAATTTTATGACTAAATAAGTTATAATATGTCTATATCACACATAAAGGTGCAGAAATTGAACAAAAACTTAAAATCGAAAAATAAGACTATTTCATATTTTTAGCTCATAACTTGGTCTAAAATGTCTGTTTTCCACATTTTATGACTAAATAAGTTATAATATGTCTGATCCTCACTTAAAAGTGCAGAAATTGAACAAAAATTTAAAATCGTAAAATAAGATTATTTCTAATATTTAGCTCTTAACGTGGTCTAAAATGTCTATTTTCAGAATTTTATGACTAAATAAGATATAATATGTCCAAATCACACATAAAAGTGCAGAAATTGAACAAAAACTCAAAATCGGAAAATAAGATTATATCCTATTTTTAGCTCATAACTTGGTCTAAAATGTCTGTTTTCGACATTTTATGACTAAATAAGTTATAATATGTCTGATCCTCACATAAATGTGCAGAAATTGAACAAAAACTTGAAATCGGAAAATAAGATTATTTCATATTTTTAGCTCATAACTTGGTCTAAAATGTCTGTTTTCGACATTTTATGACTAAATAAGTTATAATATGTCTGATCCTCACATAAATGTGCAGAAATTGAACAAAAACTTGAAATCGGAAAATAAGATTATTTCATATTTTTAGCTCATAACTTGGTCTAAAATGTCTGTTTTCGACATTTTATGACTAAATAAGTTATAATATGTCCAAATCACACATAAAAGTGCAGAAATTGAACAAAAACTTAAAATCGGAAAATAAGATTATTTCATATTTTTAGCTCATAACTTGGTCTAAAATGTCTGTTTTCGACATTTTATGACTTAATAAGTTATAATATGTCCAATCCACACATGGAAGTACAGAAATTGAGCAAAAACTTAAAATCGGAAAATAAAATTATTTCATATTTTTAGTTCATAACTTGGTCTAATATGTCTGTTTTCAACATTTTATGACTAAATTATATATAATATGTCCTAACCACACATAAAAGTGCAGAAATTGAGCAAAAACTTAAAATCGGAAAAAAAGATTATTTCTAATATTTAGCTCTTAACTTGGTCTAAAATGTCTATTTTCAGAACTTTATGACTAAATAAGTTATAATATGTCCAAATCACACATAAAGGTGCAGAAATTGAACAAAAACTTAAAATCGAAAAATAAGACTATTTCATACTTTTAGCTCATAACTTGGTCTAAAATGTCTGTTTTCGACATTTTATGACTAAATAAGTTATGATATGTCTGATCCTCACATAAAAGTGCAGAAATTGAACAAAAACTTGAAATCGGAAAATAAGATTATTTCTAATTTTTAGCTCATAACTCGGTTTAAAATGTCCATTTTCAGAGTTTTATCAGTAAATAAGTTATATGTCCTAACCACACATAAAAGTGCAGAAATTGAGCAGAAACTTAAAATCGGAAAATAAGATTTTTTCTTATATTTAGCTCTTAACTTGGTCTAAAATGTCTATTTTCAGAATTTTATGACTTAATAAGTTATAATATGTCCAATTCAAACATAAAAGTGCAGAAATTGAAAAAAAACTTAAAATCGGAAAATAAGATTATTTCATATTTTTAGCTCATAACTTGGTCTAAAATGTCTGTTTTCGACATTTTATGACTAAATAAGTTATAACATGTCCAATTCACACATAAAAGTGCAGAAATTGAACAAAAACATAAAATCGGAAAATAAGATTATTTCATATTTTTAGCTCATAATTGGTCCAAAATGTATGTTTTCGACATTTTATGACTAAATAAGTTATGATATGTCTAATCCTCACATAAAAGTGCAGAAATTGAACAAAAACTTGAAATCGGAAAATAAGATTTTTTCTAATTTTTAGCTCATAACTCGGTCTAAAATGTCTATTTTCAGAGTTTTATCACTAAATAAGTTATAATATGTCCAATTCATACTAAAAGCATAAGGAAATTAAGGAGGTGGATATTCATTTCGGTTTGTGTTGAATGAATTTTTTTGAACTTTTTTTTAATTGTTCTTTGAGGTAGGGAGCAGATGACCATTTGGCTTAGTATTCTGCATCCCTTACCATTTTTTAAATATAAAGGGTTGAAAAAAAAGCAATTATTTTTTTTAGAGAACAAAAAGAGATATCGAAAAAATTCAAAAGCTTAAAGATAGCCTCAACGATGGGATTAAACATAAAAAATCGTGGACTGCGCGAATCCCATAGGAACCGCCACGTTCTGGAATAACTGGGAGGAGGTAAATTTTCGGTGCGAAAAACATGCTCAAACGGGACATTCAATCAATCTATGAAGCCATGAAAATATCTCAGAATTTTTTAATCCATTACAAAGCTGACAAAATCTGTCGTGGTATAAGCTAGGTTTTTTCTCAAATATCCCTTTAATAAGGGCGCTACAAGCGTTTAAAGTTGAGGGATGAAATTTCTGAATTTTATCACAAGTTTCAATCAAGTAAAAACGTTCGAATTTGAAATTTTATATCTCGGTTATGGTAGGTCCTAGAGGGTTGATTTTTTTTTTCAAAACATTATTTGGACATTTCTTAAACTTTCATTCACCCATACTATGGCTCTATCTCTAATATTTCGGGTAGCTCATCACTGGTCGAAAATAAGCTTGCTTCCTGCACACTTCTACAATAACAGAAATTGAGCAAAAACTTAAAATCGGAAAATAAGATTATTTCTAATATCTAGCTCTTAACTTGGTCTAAAATGTCTATTTTCAGAATTTTATGACTAAAAAAGTTATAATAAGTCCAATTCACACATAAAAGTGCAGAAATTGAGCAAAAACTTAAAATCGGAAAATAAGATTATTTCTAATATTTAGCTCTTAACTTGGTCTAAGATGTCAATTTTCAGAATTTTATGACTAAATATGTTATAATATGTCCAATTCACACATCAAAGTGCAGAAATTGAACAAAAACTTAAAATCGGAAAATAAGATTATTTCTAATATTTAGCTCTTAACGTGGTCTAAAATGTCTATTTTCAGAATTTTATGACTAAATAAGATATAATATGTCCAAATCACACATAAAAGTGCAGAAATTGAACAAAAACTTAAAATCGGAAAATAAGATTATTTCATATTTTTAGCTCATAACTTGGTCTAAAATGTCTGTTTTCGACATTTTATGACTAAATAAGTTATAATATGTCCAATCCACACATAAATGTGCAGAAATTGAGCAAAAACTTAAAATCGTAAAATAAGATTATTTCTAATATTTAGCTCTTAACGTGGTCTAAAATGTCTATTTTCAGAATTTTATGACTAAATAAGATATAATATGTCCAAATCACACATAAAAGTGCAGAAATTGAACAAAAACTTAAAATCGGAAAATAAGATTATTTCATATTTTTAGCTCATAACTTGGTCTAAAATGTCTGTTTTCCACATTTTATGACTAAATAAGTTATAATATGTCTGATCCTCACTTAAAAGTGCAGAAATTGAACAAAAATTTAAAATCGTAAAATAAGATTATTTCTAATATTTAGCTCTTAACGTGGTCTAAAATGTCTATTTTCAGAATTTTATGACTAAATAAGATATAATATGTCCAAATCACACATAAAAGTGCAGAAATTGAACAAAAACTCAAAATCGGAAAATAAGATTATATCCTATTTTTAGCTCATAACTTGGTCTAAAATGTCTGTTTTCGACATTTTATGACTAAATAAGTTATAATATGTCTGATCCTCACATAAATGTGCAGAAATTGAACAAAAACTTGAAATCGGAAAATAAGATTATTTCATATTTTTAGCTCATAACTTGGTCTAAAATGTCTGTTTTCGACATTTTATGACTAAATAAGTTATAATATGTCTGATCCTCACATAAATGTGCAGAAATTGAACAAAAACTTGAAATCGGAAAATAAGATTATTTCATATTTTTAGCTCATAACTTGGTCTAAAATGTCTGTTTTCGACATTTTATGACTAAATAAGTTATAATATGTCCAAATCACACATAAAAGTGCAGAAATTGAACAAAAACTTAAAATCGGAAAATAAGACTATTTCATATTTTTAGCTCATAACTTGGTCTAAAATGTCTGTTTTCGACATTTTATGACTTAATAAGTTATAATATGTCCAATTCACACATAAAAGTGCAGAAATTGAACAAAAACTTAAAATCGGAAAATAAGATTATTTCATATTTTTAGCTCATAACTTGGTCTTAAATGTCTGTTTTCGACATTTTATGACTAAATAAGTTATAATATGTCTGATCCTCACATAAAAGTGCAGAAATTGAGCAAAAACTTAAAATCGGAAAATAAGATTATTTCTAATATTTTAACTTGGTCTAAAATGTCTATTTTCAGAATTTTATGACTAAATAAGTTATAATATGTCCAAATCACACATAAAAGTGCAGAAATTGAACAAAAACTTAAAATCGGAAAATAAGATTATTTCATATTTTTAGCTCATAACTTGGTCTAAAATGTCTGTTTTCGACATTTTATGACTTAATAAGTTATAATATGTCCAATCCACACATAGAAGTACAGAAATTGAGCAAAAACTTAAAATCGGAAAATAAAATTATTTCATATTTTTAGTTCATAACTTGGTCTGATATGTCTGTTTTCAACATTTTATGACTAAATTATATATAATATGACCTAACCACACATAAAAGTGCAGAAATTGAGCAAAAACTTAAAATCGGAAAAAAAGATTATTTCTAATATTTAGCTCTTAACTTGGTCTAAAATGTCTATTTTCAGAACTTTATGACTAAATAAGTTATAATATGTCCAAATCACACATAAAGGTGCAGAAATTGAACAAAAACTTAAAATCGAAAAATAAGACTATTTCATACTTTTAGCTCATAACTTGGTCTAAAATGTCTGTTTTCGACATTTTATGACTAAATAAGTTATGATATGTCTGATCCTCACATAAAAGTGCAGAAATTGAACAAAAACTTGAAATCGGAAAATAAGATTATTTCTAATTTTTAGCTCATAACTCGGTTTAAAATGTCCATTTTCAGAGTTTTATCAGTAAATAAGTTATATGTCCTAACCACACATAAAAGTGCAGAAATTGAGCAGAAACTTAAAATCGGAAAATAAGATTTTTTCTTATATTTAGCTCTTAACTTGGTCTAAAATGTCTATTTTCAGAATTTTATGACTTAATAAGTTATAATATGTCCAATTCAAACATAAAAGTGCAGAAATTGAAAAAAAACTTAAAATCGGAAAATAAGATTATTTCATATTTTTAGCTCATAACTTGGTCTAAAATGTCTGTTTTCGACATTTTATGACTAAATAAGTTATAACATGTCCAATTCACACATAAAAGTGCAGAAATTGAACAAAAACATAAAATCGGAAAATAAGATTATTTCATATTTTTAGCTCATAATTGGTCCAAAATGTATGTTTTCGACATTTTATGACTAAATAAGTTATGATATGTCTAATCCTCACATAAAAGTGCAGAAATTGAACAAAAACTTGAAATCGGAAAATAAGATTTTTTCTAATTTTTAGCTCATAACTCGGTCTAAAATGTCTATTTTCAGAGTTTTATCACTAAATAAGTTATAATATGTCCAATTCATACTAAAAGCATAAGGAAATTAAGGAGGTGGATATTCATTTCGGTTTGTGTTGAATGAATTTTTTTGAACTTTTTTTTAATTGTTCTTTGAGGTAGGGAGCAGATGACCATTTGGCTTAGTATTCTGCATCCCTTACCATTTTTTAAATATAAAGGGTTGAAAAAAAAGCAATTATTTTTTTTAGAGAACAAAAAGAGATATCGAAAAAATTCAAAAGCTTAAAGATAGCCTCAACGATGGGATTAAACATAAAAAATCGTGGACTGCGCGAATCCCATAAGAACCGCCACGTTCTGGAATAACTGGGAGGAGGTAAATTTTCGGTGCGAAAAACATGCTCAAACGGGACATTCAATCAATCTATGAAGCCATGAAAATATCTCAGAATTTTTTAATCCATTACAAAGCTGACAAAATCTGTCGTGGTATAAGCTAGGTTTTTTCTCAAATATCCCTTTAATAAGGGCGCTACAAGCGTTTAAAGTTGAGGGATGAAATTTCTGAATTTTATCACAAGTTTCAATCAAGTAAAAACGTTCGAATTTGAAATTTTATATCTCGGTTATGGTAGGTCCTAGAGGGTTGATTTTTTTTTTCAAAACATTATTTGGACATTTCTTAAACTTTCATTCACTCATACTATGGCTCTATCTCTAATATTTCGGGTAGCTCATCACTGGTCGAAAATAAGCTTGCTTCCTGCACACTTCTACAATAACAGAAATTGAGCAAAAACTTAAAATCGGAAAATAAGATTATTTCTAATATCTAGCTCTTAACTTGGTCTAAAATGTCTATTTTCAGAATTTTATGACTAAAAAAGTTATAATAAGTCCAATTCACACATAAAAGTGCAGAAATTGAGCAAAAACTTAAAATCGGAAAATAAGATTATTTCTAATATTTAGCTCTTAACTTGGTCTAAGATGTCAATTTTCAGAATTTTATGACTAAATATGTTATAATATGTCCAATTCACACATCAAAGTGCAGAAATTGAACAAAAACTTAAAATCGGAAAATAAGATTATTTCATATTTTTTTTTAGCTCATAACTTGGTCTAAAATGTCTGTTTTCGACATTTTATGACTAAATAAGTTATAATATGTCCAATCCACACATAAATGTGCAGAAATTGAGCAAAAACTTAAAATCGTAAAATAAGATTATTTCTAATATTTAGCTCTTAACGTGGTCTAAAATGTCTATTTTCAGAATTTTATGACTAAATAAGATATAATATGTCCAAATCACACATAAAAGTGCAGAAATTGAACAAAAACTTAAAATCGGAAAATAAGATTATTTCATATTTTTAGCTCATAACTTGGTCTAAAATGTCTGTTTTCGACATTTTATGACTAAATAAGTTATAATATGTCTGATCCTCACATAAATGTGCAGAAATTGAACAAAAACTTGAAATCGGAAAATAAGATTATTTCATATTTTTAGCTCATAACTTGGTCTAAAATGTCTGTTTTCGACATTTTATGACTAAATAAGTTATAATATGTCCAAATCACACATAAAAGTGCAGAAATTGAACAAAAACTTAAAATCGGAAAATAAGATTATTTCATATTTTTAGCTCATAACTTGGTCAAAAATGTCTGTTTTCGACATTTTATGACTTAATAAGTTATAATATGTCCAATCCACACATAAAAGTGCAGAAATTGAGCAAAAATTTAAAATCGGAAAATAAGATTATTTCATATTTTTAGTTCATAACTTGGTCTAATATGTCTGTTTTCAACATTTTATGACTAAATAATATATAATATGTCCTAACCACACATAAAAGTGCAGAAATTGAGCAAAAACTTAAAATCGGAAAAAAAGATCATTTCTAATATTTAGCTCTTAACTTGGTCTAAAATGTCTATTTTCAGAATTTTATGACTAAATAAGTTATAATATGTCCAAATCACACATAAAGGTGCAGAAATTGAACAAAAACTTAAAATCGAAAAATAAGACTATTTCATATTTTTAGCTCATAACTTGGTCTAAAATGTCTGTTTTCCACATTTTATGACTAAATAAGTTATAATATGTCTGATCCTCACTCAAAAGTGCAGAAATTGAACAAAAACTTAAAATCGTAAAATAAGATTATTTCTAATATTTAGCTCTTAACGTGGTCTAAAATGTCTATTTTCAGAATTTTATGACTAAATAAGATATAATATGTCCAAATCACACATAAAAGTGCAGAAATTGAACAAAAACTTAAAATCGGAAAATAAGATTATTTCATATTTTTAGCTCATAACTTGGTCTAAAATGTCTGTTTTCGACATTTTATGACTAAATAAGTTATAATATGTCTGATCCTCACATAAATGTGCAGAAATTGAACAAAAACTTGAAATCGGAAAATAAGATTATTTCATATTTTTAGCTCATAACTTGGTCTAAAATGTCTGTTTTCGACATTTTATGACTAAATAAGTTATAATATGTCCAAATCACACATAAAAGTGCAGAAATTGAACAAAAACTTGGAATCGGAAAATAAGATTATTTCATATTTTTAGCTCATAACTTGGTCTAAAATGTCTGTTTTCGACATTTTATGACTAAATAAGTTATAACATGTCCAATTCACACATAAAAGTGCAGAAATTGAACAAAAACATAAAATCGGAAAATAAGATTATTTCATATTTTTAGCTCATAATTGGTCCAAAATGTCTGTTTTCGACATTTTATGACTAAATAAGTTATAATATGTCTAATCCTCACATAAAAGTGCAGAAATTGAACAAAAACTTGAAATCGGAAAATAAGATTTTTTCTAATTTTTAGCTCATAACTCGGTCTAAAATGTCTATTTTCAGAGTTTTATCACTAAATAAGTTATAATATGTCCAATTCATACTAAAAGCATAAGGAAATTAAGGAGGTGGATATTCATTTCGGTTTTTCTCGGTTTGTGTTGAATGAATTTTTTTGAATTTTTTTTTAATTGTTCTTTGAGGTAGGGAGCAGATGACCATTTGGCTTAGTATTCTGCATCCCTTACCATTTTTTAAATATAAAGGGTTGAAAAAAAATGCAATTATTTTTTTTTTAGAGAACAAAAAGAGATATCGAGAAAATTCAAAAGCTTAAAGATAGCCTCAACGATGGGATTAAACATAAAAAATCGTGGACTGCGCGAATCCCATAGGAACCGCCACGTTCTGGAATAACTGGGAGGAGGTAAATTTTCGGTGCGAAAAACATGCTCAAACGGGACATTCAATCAATCTATGAAGCCATGAAAATATCTCAGAATTTTTTTATCCATTACAAAGCTGACAAAATCTGTCGTGGTATAAGCTAGGTTTTTTCTCAAATATCCCTTTAATAAGGGCGCTACAAGCGTTTAAAGTTGAGGGATGAAATTTCCGAATTTTATCACAAGTTTCAATCAAGTAAAAACGTTCGAATTTGAAATTTTATATCTCGGTTATGGTAGGTCCTAGAGGGTTGATTTTTTTTTTCAAAACATTATTTGGACATTTCTTAAACTTTCATTCACTCATACTATGGCTCTATCTCTAATATTTCGGGTAGCTCATCACTGGTCGAAAATAAGCTTGCTTCCTGCACACTACAATAACAGAAATTGAGCAAAAACTTAAAATCGGAAAATAAGATTATTTCTAATATCTAGCTCTTAACTTGGTCTAAAATGTCTATTTTCAGAATTTTATGACTAAAAAAGTTATAATAAGTCCAATTCACACATAAAAGTGCAGAAATTGAGCAAAAACTTAAAATCGGAAAATAAGATTATTTCTAATATTTAGCTCTTAACTTGGTCTAAGATGTCAATTTTCAGAATTTTATGACTAAATATGTTATAATATGTCCAATTCACACATCAAAGTGCAGAAAATGAACAAAAACTTAAAATCGGAAAATAAGATTATTTCATATTTTTTTTAGCTCATAACTTGGTCTAAAATGTCTGTTTTCGACATTTTATGACTACATAAGTTATAATATGTCTGATCCTCACATAAATGTGCAGAAATTGAACAAAAACTTGAAATCGGAAAATAAGATTATTTCATATTTTTAGCTCATAACTTGGTCTAAAATGTCTGTTTTCGACATTTTATGACTAAATAAGTTATAATATGTCCAAATCACACATAAAAGTGCAGAAATTGAACAAAAACTTAAATCGGAAAATAAGATTATTTCATATTTTTAGCTCATAAACTTGGTCTAATATGTCTGTTTTCAACATTTTATGACTAAACAATTAATAAAATGTCCAAACCAGACATAAAGGTGCAGAAATTGAACAAAAACTCAATATCGGAAAATAAGATTATTTCATAGTTTTAGCTCATAACTTGGTCTAAAATGTCTGTTTTCGACATTTTATGACTTAATAAGTTATAATATGTCCAATCCACACATAAAAGTGCAGAAATTGAGCAAAAACTTAAAATCGGAAAATAAGATTATTTCTAATATTTTAACTTGGTCTAAAATGTCTATCTTCAGAATTTTATGACTAAATAAGTTATAATATGTCCAAATCACACATAAAAGTGCAGAAATTGAACAAAAACTTAAAATCGGAAAATAAGATTATTTCATATTTTTAGCTCATAACTTGGTCTAAAATGTCTGTTTTCGACATTTTATGACTTAATAAGTTATAATATGTCCAATCCACACATAAAAGTGCAGAAATTGAGCAAAAATTTAAAATCGGAAAAAAAGATTATTTCTAATATTTAGCTCTTAACTTGGTCTAAAATGTCTATTTTCAGAATTTTATGACTAAATAAGTTATAATATGTCCAAATCACACATAAAGGTGCAGAAATTGAACAAAAACTTAAAATCGAAAAATAAGACTATTTCATATTTTTAGCTCATAACTTGGTCTAAAATGTCTGTTTTCAACATTTTATGACTAAATAATATATAATATGTCCTAACCACACATAAAAGTGCAGAAATTGAGCAAAAACTTAAAATCGGAAAAAAAGATTATTTCTAATATTTAGCTCTTAACTTGGTCTAAAATGTCTATTTTCAGAATTTTATGACTAAATAAGTTATAATATGTCCAAATCACACATAAAGGTGCAGAAATTGAACAAAAACTTAAAATCGAAAAATAAGACTATTTCATATTTTTAGCTCATAACTTGGTCTAAAATGTCTGTTGTCCACATTTTATGACTAAATAAGATATAATATGTCCAAATCACACATAAAAGTGCAGAAATTGAACAAAAACTTAAAATCGGAAAATAAGATTATTTCATATTTTTAGCTCATAACTTGGTCTAAAATGTCTGTTTTCGACATTTTATGACTAAATAAGTTATAATATGTCTGATCCTCACATAAATATGCAGAAATTGAACAAAAACTTGAAATCGGAAAATAAGATTATTTCATATTTTTAGCTCATAACTTGGTCTAAAATGTCTGTTTTCGACATTTTATGACTAAATAAGTTATAATATGTCCAAATCACACATAAAAGTGCAGAAATTGAACAAAAACTTGAAATCGGAAAATAAGATTATTTCATATTTTTAGCTCATAAACTTGGTCTAATATGTCTGTTTTCAACATTTTATGACTAAACAATTAATAAAATGTCCAAACCAGACATAAATGTGCAGAAATTGAGCAAAAACTTAAAATCGGAAAATAAGATTATTTCTAATATTTAGCTATTAACTTGGTCTAAGATGTCTATTTTCAGAATTTTATGACTAAATAAGTTATAATATGTCCAAATCACACATAAAGGTGCAGAAATTGAACAAAAACTTAAAATCGGAAAATAAGACTATTTCATATTTTTAGCTCATAACTTGGTCTAAAATGTCTGTTTTCGACATTTTATGACTTAATAAGTTATAATATGTCCAAATCACACATAAAAGTGCAGAAATTGAACAAAAACTTAAAATCGGAAAATAAGATTATTTCATATTTTTAGCTCATAACTTGGTCTAAAATGTCTGTTTTCGACATTTTATGACTTAATAAGTTATAATATGTCCAATCCACACATAAAAGTGCAGAAATTGAGCAAAAACTTAAAATCGGAAAATAAGATTATTTCATATTTTTAGTTCATAACTTGGTCTAATATGTCTGTTTTCAACATTTTATGACTAAATAATATATAATATGTCCTAACCACACAAAAAAGTGCAGAAATTGAGCAAAAACTTAAAATCGGAAAAAAAGATTATTTCTAATATTTAGCTCTTAACTTGGTCTAAAATATCTATTTTCAGAATAGAGATAGCGAAAAAATTCAAAAGCTTAAAGATAGCCTCAACGATGGGATTAAACATAAAAAATCGTCGACTGCGCGAATCCCATAGGAACCGCCACGTTCTGGAATAACTGGGAGGAGGTAAATTTTCGGTGCGAAAAACATGCTCAAACGGGACATTCAATCAATGTATGAAGCCATGAAAATATCTTAGAATTTTTTAATCCATTTCAAAGCTGACAAAATCTGTCGTGGTATAACCTAGGTTTTTTCTCAAATATCCCTTTAATAAGGGCGCTACGAGCGTTTAAATTTGCGGGATGAAATTTCTGAATTTTATCACAAGTTTCAATCAAGTAAAAACGTTCGAATTTGAAATTTTATATCTCGGTTATGGTAGGTCCTAGAGGGTTGATTTTTTTTTCAAAACATTATTTGGACATTTCTTAAACTTTCATTCACTCATACTATGGCTCTATCTCTAATATTTCGGGTAGCTCATCACTGGTCGAAAATAAGTTTGCTTCCTGCACACTTCTACAATAACAGTAATTGAGCAAAAACTTAAAATCGGAAAATAAGATTATTTCTAATATCTAGCTCTTAACTTGGTCTAAAATATCTATTTTCAGAATTTTATGACTAAAAAAGTTATAATAAGTCCAATTCACACATAAAAGTGCAGAAATTGAGCAAAAACTTAAAATCGGAAAATAAGATTATTTCTAATATTTAGCTCTTAACTTGGTCTAAAATGTCTATTTTCAGAATTTTATGACTAAATAAGATATAATATGTCCAAATCACACATAAAAGTGCAGAAATTGAACAAAAACTTAAAATCGGAAAATAAGATTATTTCATATTTTTAGCTCATAACTTGGTCTAAAATGTCTGTTTTCGACATTTTATGACTAAATAAGTTATAATATGTCTGATCCTCACATAAATGTGCAGAAATTGAACAAAAACTTGAAATCGGAAAATAAGATTATTTCATATTTTTAGCTCATAACTTGGTCTAAAATGTCTGTTTTCGACATTTTATGACTAAATAAGTTATAATATGTCCAAATCACACATAAAAGTGCAGAAATTGAACAAAAACTTAAAATCGGAAAATAAGATTATTTCATATTTTTAGCTCATAAACTTGGTCTAATATGTCTGTTTTCAACATTTTATGACTAAACAATAAATAAAATGTCCAAACCAGACATAAAGGTGCAGAAATTGAGCAAAAACTTAAAATCGGAAAATAAGATTATTTCTAATATTTAGCTATTAACTTGGTCTAAGATGTCTATTTTCAGAATTTTATGACTAAATAAGTTATAATATGTCCAAATCACACATAAAGGTGCAGAAATTGAACAAAAACTTAAAATCGGAAAATAAGACTATTTCATATTTTTAGCTCATAACTTGGTCTAAAATGTCTGTTTTCGACATTTTATGACTTAATAAGTTATAATATGTCCAATTCACACATAAAAGTGCAGAAATTGAACAAAAACTTAAAATCGGAAAATAAGATTATTTCATATTTTTAGCTCATAACTTGGTCTAAAATGTCTGTTTTCGACAATTTATGACTTAATAAGTTATAATATGTCCAATCCACACATAAAAGTGCAGAAATTGAGCAAAAACTTAAAATCGGAAAATAAGATTATTTCATATTTTTAGTTCATAACTTGGTCTAATATGTCTGTTTTCAACATTTTATGACTAAATAATATATTATATGTCCTAACCACACATAAAAGTGCAGAAATTGAGCAAAAACTTAAAATCGGAAAAAAAGATTATTTCTAATATTTAGCTCTTAACTTGGTCTAAAATGTCTATTTTCAGAATTTTATGACTAAATAAGTTATAATATGTCCAAATCACACATAAAGGTGCAGAAATTGAACAAAAACTTAAAATCGAAAAATAAGACTATTTCATATTTTTAGCTCATAACTTGGTCTAAAATGTCTGTTTTCGACATTTTATGACTAAATAAGTTATAATATGTCTGATCCTCACATAAAAGTGCAGAAATTGAACAAAAACTTGAAATCGGAAAATAAGATTATTTCTAATTTTTAGCTCATAACTCGGTCTAAAATGTCTATTTTCAGAGTTTTATCAGTAAATAAGTTATATGTCCTAACCACACATAAAAGTGCAGAAATTGAGCAAAAACTTAAAATCGGAAAATAAGATTTTTTCTTATATTTAGCTCTTAACTTGGTCTAAAATTTCTATTTTCAGAATTTTATGACTTAATAAGTTATAATATGTCCAATTCAAACATAAAAGTGCAGAAATTTAAAAAAAACTTAAAATCGGAAAATAAGATTATTTCATATTTTTAGCTCATAATTTGGTCTAAAATGTCTGTTTTCGACATTTTATGACTAAATAAGTTATAACATTGGACATGCACTTTTATGTGTGAATTGGACATTCACACATAAAAGTGCAGAAATTGAACAAAAATATAAAATCGGAAAATAAGATTATTTCATATTTTTAGCTCATAATTGGTCCAAAATGTCTGTTTTCGACATTTTATGACTAAATAAGTTATAATATGTCTAATCCTCACATAAAAGTGCAGAAATTGAACAAAAACTTGAAATCGGAAAATAAGATTTTTTTTAATTTTTAGCTCATAACTCGGTCTAAAATGTCTATTTTCAGAGTTTTATCACTAAATAAGTTATAATATGTCCAATTCATACTAAAAGCATAAGGAAATTAAGGAGGTGGATATTCATTTCGGTTTTTCTCGGTTTGTGTTGAATGAATTTTTTTGAATTTTTTTTAATTGTTCTTTGAGGTAGGGAGCAGATGACCATTTGGCTTAGAATTCTGCATCCCTTACCATTTTTTAAATATAAAGGGTTGAAAAAAATGCAATTATTTTTTTTTGAGAGAACGAAAAGAGATATCGAAAAAACTCAAAAGCTTAAAGATAGCCTCAACGATGGGATTAAACATAAAAAATCGTGGACTGCGCGAATCCCATAGGAACCGCCACGTTCTGGAAAAACTGGGAGGAGGTAAATTTTCGGTGCGAAAAACATGCTCAAACGGGACATTCAATCAATCTATGAAGCCATGAAAATATCTCAGAATTTTTTAATCCATTACAAAGCTGACAAAATCTGTCGTGGTATAAGCTAGGTATTTTCTCAAATATCCCTTTAATAAGGGCGCTACGAGCGTTTAAATTTGAGGGATGAAATTTCTGAATTTTATCACAAGTTTCAATCAAGTAAAAACGTTCGAATTTGAAATTTTATATCTCGGTTATGGTAGGTCCTAGAGGGTTGA
Organism: Crioceris asparagi; assembly: GCA_958507055.1. Classification (NCBI taxonomy): domain Eukaryota; kingdom Metazoa; phylum Arthropoda; class Insecta; order Coleoptera; family Chrysomelidae; genus Crioceris; species Crioceris asparagi. The sequence goes on from CAUEHI010000506.1 coordinate 27,661, forward strand.
TTTTTTTTTCAAAACATTATTTGGACATTTCTTAAACTTTCATTCACTCTTACTATGGCTCTATCTCTAATATTTCGGGTAGCTCATCACTGGTCGAAAATAAGCTTGCTTCCTGCACACTTCTACAATAACAGAAATTGAGCAAAAACTTAAAATCGGAAAATAAGATTATTTCTAATATATAGCTCTTAACTTGGTCTAAAATGTCTATTTTCAGAATTTTATGACTAAAAAAGTTATAATAAGTCCAATTCACACATAAAAGTGCAGAAATTGAGCAAAAACTCAAAATCGGAAAATAAGATTATTTCATATTTTTTTTAGCTCATAACTTGGTCTAAAATGTCTGTTTTCGACATTTTATGACTAAATAAGTTATAATAGGTCCAATCCACACATAAATGTGCAGAAATTGAGCAAAAACTTAAAATCGTAAAATAAGATTATTTCTAATATTTAGCTCTTAACGTGGTCTAAAATGTCTATTTTCAGAATTTTATGACTAAATAAGAAATAATATGTCCAAAACACACATAAAAGTGCAGAAATTGAACAAAAACTTAAAATCGGAAAATAAGATTATTTCATACTTTTAGCACATAACTTGGTCTAAAATGTCTGTTTTCGACATTTTATGACTAAATAAGTTATAATATGTCTGATCCTCACATAAATGTGCAGAAATTGAACAAAAACTTGAAATCGGAAAATAAGATTATTTCATATTTTTAGCTCATAACTTGGTCTAAAATGTCTGTTTTCGACATTTTATGACTAAATAAGTTATAATATGTCCAAATCACACATAAAAGTGCAGAAATTGAACAAAAACTTAAAATCGGAAAATAATATTATTTCATATTTTCAGCTCATAAACTTGGTCTAATATGTCTGTTTTCAACATTTTATGACTAAACAATTAATAAAATGTCCAAACCAGACATAAAGGTGCAGAAATTGAGCAAAAATTAAAAATCGGAAGATAAGATTATTTCTAATATTTCGCTATTAACTTGGTCTAAGATGTCTATTTTCAGAATTTTATGACTAAATAAGTTATAATATGTCCAAATCACACATAAAGGTGCAGAAATTGAACAAAAACTTAAAATCGGAAAATAAGACTATTTCATATTTTTAGTTCATAACTTGGTCTAAAATGTCTGTTTTCGACATTTTATGACTTAATAAGTTATAATATGTCCAATTCACACATAAAAGTGCAGAAATTGAGCAAAAACTTAAAATCGGAAAATAAAATTATTTCTAATATTTTAACTTGGTCTAAAATGTCTATTTTCAGAATTTTATGACTAAATAAGTTATAATATGTCCAAATCACACATAAAAGTGCAGAAATTGAACAAAAACTTAAAATCGGAAAATAAGATTATTTCATATTTTTAGCTCATAAACTTGGTCTCATATGTCTGTTTTCCACAATTTATGACTAAATAAGTTATAATATGTCTGATCCTCACTTAAAAGTGCAGAAATTGAACAAAAACTTAAAATCGGAAAATAAGATTATTTCTTATTTTTAGCTCATAAACTTGGTCTAATATGTCTGTTTTCCACATTTTATGACTAAATAAGTTATAATATGTCTGATCCTCACTTAAAAGTGCAGAAATTGAACAAAAACTTGAAATCGGAAAATAAGATTATTTCTTATTTTTAGCTCATAAACTTGGTCTAATATGTCTGTTTTCCACATTTTATGACTAAATAAGTTATAATATGTCTAATCCACACATAAAAGTGCAGAAATTGAACAAAAACTTAAAATCGGAAAATAAGATTATTTCTTATTTTTAGCTCATAAACTTGGTCTAATATGTCTGTTTTCCACATTTTATGACTAAATAAGTTATAATATGTCTGATCCTCACTTAAAAGTGCAGAAATTGAACAAAAACTTAAAATCGGAAAATAAGATTATTTCTTATTTTTAGCTCATAAACTTGGTCTAATATGTCTGTTTTCCACATTTTATGACTAAATAAGTTATAATATGTCTGATCCTCACTTAAAAGTGCAGAAATTGAACAAAAACTTGAAATCGGAAAATAAGATTATTTCTAATTTTTAGCTCATAACTCGGTCTAAAATGTCTATGTTCAGAGTTTTATCAGTAAATAAGTTATATGTCCTAACCACACATATAAGTGCAGAAATTGAGCAAAAACTTGAAATCGGAAAATAAGATTTTTTCTAATATTTAGCTCTTAACTTGGTCTAAGATGTCAATTTTCAGAATTTTATGACTAAATAAGTTATAATATGTCCAATTCACACATCAAAGTGCAGAAATTGAACAAAAACTTAAAATCGGAGAATAAGATTATTTCATATTTTTTTTAGCTCATAACTTGGTTTAAAATGTCTGTTTTCGACATTTTATGACTAAATAAGTTATAATATGTCCAATCCACACATAAATGTGCAGAAATTGAGCAAAAACTTAAAATCGTAAAATAAGATTATTTCTAATATTTAGCTCTTAACTTGGTCTAAAATGTCTATTCTCAGAATTTTATGACTAAATAAGTTATAATATGTCCAAATCACACATAAAAGTGCAGAAATTGAACAAAAACTTAAAATCGGAAAATAAGATTATTTCATATTTTTAGCTCATAACTTGGTCTAAAATGTCTGTTTTCGACATTTTATGACTTAATAAGTTATAATATGTCCAATCCACACATAAAAGTGCAGAAATTGAGCAAAAACTTAAAATCGGAAAATATGATTATTTCATATTTTTAGTTCATAACTTGGTCTAATATGTCTGTTTTCAACATTTTATGACTAAATAATATATAATATGTCCTAACCACACATAAAAGTGCAGAAATTGAGCAAAAACTTAAAATCGGAAAAAAAAGATTATTTCTAATATTTAGCTCTTAACTTGGTCTAAAATGTCTATTTTCAGAATTTTATGACTAAATAAGTTATAATATGTCCAAATCACACATAAAGGTGCAGAAATTGAACAAAAACTTAAAATCGAAAAATAAGACTATTTCATATTTTCAGCTCATAACTTGGTCTAAAATGTCTGTTTTCGACATTTTATGACTAAATAAGTTATAATATGTCTGATCCTCACATAAAAGTGAAGAAATTGAACAAAAACTTGAAATCGGAAAATAAGATTATTTCTAATTTTTAGCTCATAACTCGGTCTAAAATGTCTATTTTCAGAGTTTTATCAGTAAATAAGTTATATGTCCTAACCACAAATAAAAGTGCAGAGATTGAGCAAAAACTTAAAATCGGAAAATAACATTTTTTCTAATATTTAGCTCTTAACTTGGTCTAAAATGTCTATTTTCAGAATTTTATGACTTAATAAGTTATAATATGTCCAATTCAAACATAAAAGTGCAGAAATTGAACAAAAACTTAAAATCGGAAAATAAGATTATTTCATATTTTTAGCTGATAACTTGGTCTAAAATGTCTGTTTTCGACATTTTATGACTAAATAAGTTATAATATGTCTAATTCACACATAAAAGTGCAGAAATTGAACAAAAACATAAAATCGGAAAATAAGATTATTTCATATTTTTAGCTCATAATTGGTCCAAAATGTCTGTTTTCGACATTTTATGACTAAATAAGTTATAATATGTCTAATCCTCACATAAAAGTGCAGAAATTGAACAAAAACTTGAAATCGGAAAATAAGATTTTTTCTAATTTTTAGCTCATAACTCGGTCTAAAATGTTTATTTTCAGAGTTTTATCACTAAATAAGTTATAATATGTCCAATTCATACTAAAAGCATAAGGAAATTAAGGAGGTGGATATTCATTTCGGTTTTTCTCGGTTTGTGTTGAATGAATTTTTTTGATTTTTTTTTTTAATTGTTCTTTGAGGTAGGCAGCAGATGATCATTTGGTTTAGAATTCTTCATCCCTTACCATTTTTCAAATATAAAGGGTTGAAAAAAAATGCAATTATTTTTTTTTGAGAGAACGAAAAGAGATATCGAAAAAATTCAAAAACTTAAAGATAGCCTCAACGATGAGATTAAACATAAAAAATCGTCGGCTGCGCGAATCCCATAGGAACCGCCACGTTCTGGAATAACTGGGAGGAGGTAAATTTTCGGTGCGAAAAACATGCTCAAACGGGACATTCAATCAATCTATGAATCCATGAAAATATCTCAGAATTTTTTAATCCATTACAAAGCTGACAAAATCTGTCGTGGTATAAGCTAGGTTTTTTCTCAAATATCCCTTTAATAAGGGCGCTACGAGCGTTTAAAATTGAGGGATGAAATTTCTGAATTTTATCACAAGTTTCAATCAAGTAAAAACGTTCGAATTTGAAATTTTATATCTCGGTTATGGTAGGTCCTAGAGGGTTGATTTTTTTTTCAAAACATTATTTGGACATTTCTTAAACTTTCATTCACTCATACTTTGGCTCTATCTCTAATATTTCGGGTAGCTCATCACTGGTCGAAAATAAGCTTGCTTCCTGCACACTTCTACAATAACAGAAATTGAGCAAAAACTTAAAATCGGAAAATAAGATTATTTCTAATATCTAGCTCTTAACTTGGTCTAAAATGTCTATTTTCAGAATTTTATTACTAAATAAGTTATAATATCTCCAATTCACACATAAAAGTGCAGAAATTGAACAAAAACTTAAAATCGGAAAATAAGATTATTTCATATTTTTAGCTCATAACTTGGTCTAAAATGTCTGTTTTCGACATTTTATGACTAAATAATAAATAAAATGTCCAAACCACACATAAAGGTGCAGAAATTGAGCAAAAACTTAAAATCGGAAAATAAGATTATTTCTAATATTTAGCTATTAACTTGGTCTAAAATGTCTATTTTCGGAATTTTATGACTAAATAAGTTATAATATGTCCAAATCACACATAAAGGTGCAGAAATTGAACAAAAACTTAAAATCGGAAAATTAGACTATTTCATATTTTTAGCTCATAACTTGTTCTAAAATGTCTGTTTTCGACATTTTATGACTTAATAAGTTATATGTCCAATTCACACATAAAAGTGCAGAGATTGAACAAAAATATAAAATCGGAAAATAAGATTATTTCATATTTTTAGCTCATAATTGGTCCAAAATGTCTGTTTTCGACATTTTATGACTAAATAAGTTATAATATGTCTAATCCTCACATAGAAGTGCAGATATTGAACAAAAACTTGAAATCGGAAAATAAGATTTTTTCTAATTTTTAGCTCATAACTCGGTCTAAAATGTCTATTTTCATAGTTTTATCACCAAATAAGTTATAATATGTCCAATTCATACTAAAAGCATAAGGAAATTAAGGAGGTGGATATTCATTTCGGTTTTTCTCGGTTAGTGTTGAATGATTTTTTTTGAATTTTTTTTTTAAATGTTCTTTGAGGTAGGGAGCAGATGATTAGCCGGTTTAGAATTCTTCATCCCTTACCATTTTTTAAATTTCAAGGGTTGAAAAAAAATGCAATCATTTTTTTTTGAGAGAACGAAAAGGGATATCGAAAAAATTCAAAAGCTCAAAGATAGCCTCAACGATGGGATTAAACATAAAAAATCTTCGGCTGCACGAATCCCATAGGAACCGCCACGTTCTGGAATAACTGGGAGGAGGTAAATTTTCGGTGCGAAAAACATGCTCAAACGGGACATTCAATCAATCTATGAAGCCATGAAAATATCAGAATTTCTTAGTCCATTACAAAGCTGACAAAATCTGTCGTGTTATAAGATAGGATTTTTCTCAAATATCCCTTTAATAAGGGCGCTACGAGCGTTTAAATTTGAGGGATGAAATTTCTGAATTTTATCACAAGTTTCAATCAAGTAAAAAACGTTCGAATTTGAAATTTTATATCTCGGTTATGGTAGGTCCTAGAGGGTTGATTTTTTTTTCAAAACATTATTTGGACATTTCTTAAACTTTCATTCACTCATACTAGTGCTCTATCTCTAATATTTCGGGTAGCTCATCACTGGTCGAAAATAAGCTTGCTTCCTGCACACTTCTACAATATGACTTTTAATATTTCAAAAACGAAAAAAGATATTCAAAATCGGAAAAAACTTTCTTGATCGCTCTATTTTCTTTAATAAGTGTATGAAATTTCATCATGATCGGATACTTCCTTCTATTTTTTTTCGGAAATAAACATTTGATAATTAAGATTCTTTGTTAAATTGTCTTGCTACACTATTCAGACTTTGCCAGTTTGACTTCAAATATCTCTGAAACGGTTTCAGATATTCTAAATCAGTGTACAAAATTTCATTGTCATCGAAACATTTCTTCTAATTATTTGGGAATTTTAAATATGATTGTGTCTGGTATGAGCATTTAGTGTAGCGCAGGCATAAATGCCGATTAACATTCTAATATCTCAAAAACGGCTCGAGATATTCAAAATCGGAAAAAATACATCTGATAACTAATAAGTTATAATATGTCTAATCCACACATAATAGTGCAGAAATTGAACAAAAACTTAAAATCGGAAAGTAAGATTATTTCATATTTTTAGCTTATAACTTGGTCTAAAATGTCTGTTTTCGACATTTCATGACTAAATAAGTTATAATATGTCCAATCCACACATAAAAGTGCCGAAAATGAACAAAAACTTAAAATAGGAAAATAATATTATTTTTAATTTTTAGCTCTTTACTTGGTCTAAAATGTCTCTTTTCAGCATTTCATGACTAAATAAATTATAATAAGTCCAATTCACACATAAAAGTGCAGAAGTTGAGCAAAAACTTAAAATCGGAAAATAAGATTTTTTCTAATATTTAGAATTTTATGACTAAATAAGTTATAATATGTCCAATTCACACATAGAAGTGCAGAAATTGAACAAAAACTTCAAATCGGATAATATGATTATTTCATATTTTTAGTTCATAACTTGGTCTAATATGTCTGTTTTCAACATTTTATGACTAAATAATATATAATGTGTCCTAACCAAACATAAAAGTGCAGAAATTGAACAAAAACTTAAAATCGGAGAATAAGATTATTTATAATTTTTAGCTCTTTACTTGGTCTAAAATGTCTGTTTTCACCATTTCATGACTAAAAAAGTTATAATAAGTCCAATTCACACATAAAATTGCAGAATTTGAGCAAAAACTTAAAATCGGAAAATAAGATTATTTTTAATATTTAGCTCTTAACTTGGTCTAAGATGTCTATTTTCAGAATTTTATGACTAAATAAGTTATAATATGTCCAATTCACACATCAAAGTGCAGAAATTGAACAAAAACTTAAAATCGGAAAATAAGATTATTTCATATTTTTTTAGCTCATAACTTGGTCTAAAATGTCTGTTTTCGACATTTTATGACTAAATAAGTTATAATATGTCCAATCCTCACATAAAAATGCAGAAATTGAGCAAAAACTTAAAATCGTAAAATAAGATTATTTCTAATATTTAGCTCTTAACTTGGTCTAAAATGTCTATTTTCAGAATTTTATGACTAAATAAGTTATAATATGTCCAAATCACACATAAAATCGCAGAAATTGAACAAAAACTTAAAATCGGAAAATAAGATTATTTCATATTTTTAGCTCATAACTTGGTCTAAAATGTCTGTTTTCGACATATTATGACTTAATAAGTTATAATATGTCCAATCCACACATAAAAGTGCAGAAATTGAGCAAAAAGTTAAAATCGGAAAATAAGATTATTTCATATTTTTAGTTCATAACTTGGTCTAATATGTCTGTTTTCAACATTTTATGACTAAATAATATATAATATGTCCTAAACACACATAAAAGTGCAGAAATTGAGCAAAAACTTAAAATCGTAAAATAAGATTATTTCTAATATTTAGCTCTTAACTTGGTCTAAAATGTCTATTTTCAGAATTTTATGACTAAATAAGTTATAATATGTCCAAATCACACATAAAATCGCAGAAATTGAACAAAAACTTAAAATCGGAAAATAAGATAATTTCATATTTTTAGCTCATAACTTGGTCTAAAATGTCTGTTTTCGACATATTATGACTTAATAAGTTATAATATGTCCAATTCACACATAAAAGTGCAGAAATTGAGCAAAAAGTTAAAATCGGAAAATAAGATTATTTCATACTTTTAGTTCATAACTTGGTCTAATATGTCTGTTTTCAACATTTTATGACTAAATAATATATAATATGTCCTAAACACACATAAAAGTGCAGAAATTGAGCAAAAACTTAAAATCGGAAAAAAAGATTATTTCTAATATTTAGCTCTTAACTTGGTCTAAAATGTCTATTGTCAGAATTTTATGACTAAATAAGTTATAATATATCCAAATCACACATAAAGGTGCAGAAATTGAACAAAAACTTAAAATCGAAAAATAAGACTATTTCATATTTTTAGCTCATAACTTGGTCTAAAATGTCTGTTTTCGACATTTTATGACTAAATAAGTTATAATATGTCTGATCCTCACATAAAAGTGCAGAAATTGAACTAAAACTTGAAATCGGAAAATAAGATTATTTTTTTTTGAGAGAACGAAAAGAAATATCGAAAAAATTCAAAAGCTAAAAGATAGCCTCAACGATGGGATTAAACATAAAAAATCGTCGGCTGCGCGAATCCCATAGGAACCGCCACGTTCTGGAATAACTGGAAGGAGGTAAATTTTCGGTTCGAAAAACATGCTCAAACGGGACATTCAATCAATCTATGAAGCCATGAAAATATCTCAGAATTTTTTAATCCATTACATAGCTGACAAAATCTGTCGTGGTATAAGCTAGGTTTTTTTCTCAAATATCCCTTTAATAAGGGCGCTACGAGCGTTTAAAGTTGAGGGATGAAATTTCTGAATTTAATCAAAAGTTTCAATCAAGTAAAAACGTTCGAATTTGAAATTTTATATCTCGCTTATGGTAGGTCCTAGAGGGTTGATTTTTTTTTCAAAACATTATTTGGACATTTCTTAAACTTTCATTCACTCATACTATGGCTCTATCTCTAATATTTCGGGTAGCTCATCACTGGTCGAAAATAAGCTTGCTTCCTGCACACTTCTACAATAACAGAAATTGAGCAAAAACTTAATATCGGAAAATAAGATTATTTCTAATATCTAGCTCTTAACTTGGTCTAAAATGTCTATTTTCAGAATTTTATGGCTAAAAAAGTTATAATAAGTCCAATTCACACATAAAAGTGCAGAAATTGAGCAAAAACTTAAATTCGGTAAATAAGATTATTTCTAATATTTAGCTCTTAACTTGGTCTAAGATGTCAATTTTCAGAATTTTATGACTAAATAAGTTATAATGTGTCGAAAAAAAAATTTCAAAAACAGACATTTTAGACCAAGTTATGAGCTAAAAATATGAAATAATCTTATTTTCCGATTTTAAGTTTTTGTTCAATTTCTGCACTTTTATGTGTGATTTGGACATATTATAACTTATTTAGTCATAAAATTCTGAAAATAGACATTTTAGACCAAGTTAAGAGCTAAATATTAGAAATAATCTTATTTTACGATTTTAAGTTTTTGCTCAATTACTGCACATTTATGTGTGGATTGGACATATTATAACTTATTTAGTCATAAAATGTCGAAAACAGACATTTTAGGCCAAGTCATGAGCTAAAAAAAATATGAAATAATCTTATTCTCCGATTTTAAGTTTTTGTTCAATTTCTGCACTTTGATGTGTGAATTGGACATATTATAACTTATTTAGTCATAAAATTCTGAAAATTAACATCTTAGACCAAGTTAAGAGCTAAATATTAGAAATAATCTTATTTTCCGATTTTAAGTTTTTGCTCAATTTCTGCACTTTTATGTGTGAATTGGACTTATTATTACTTTTTTAGTCATAAAATTCTGAAAATAGATATTTTAGACCAAGTTAGGAGCTAGATATTAGAAATAATCTTATTTTCCGATTTTAAGATTTTGCTCAATTACTGTTATTGTAGAAGTGTGCAGGAAGCAAGCTTATCTTCGACCAGTGATGAGCTACCCGAAATATTAGAGATAGAGCCATAGTATGAGTGAATGAAAGTTTAAGAAATGTCCAAATAATGTTTTGAAAAAAAATCAACCCTCTAGGACCTACCATAACCGAGATATAAAATTTCAAATTCGAACGTTCTTACTTGATTGAAACTTGTGATAAAATTCAGAAATTTCATCCCTCAAATTTAAACGCTCGTAGCGCCCTTATTAAAGGGATATTTGAGAAAAAACCTAGCTTATACCACGACAGATTTTGTCAGCTTTGTAATGGATTAAAAAATTCTGAGATATTTTCATGGCTTCATAGATTGATTGAATGTCCCGTTTGAGCATGTTTTTCGCACCGAAAATTTACCTCCTCCCAGTTATTCCAGAACGTGGCGGTTCCTATGGGATTCGCGCAGTCGACGATTTTTTATGTTTAATCCCATCGTTGAGGCTATCTTTAAGCTTTTGATTTTTTTCGATATCTCTTTTCGTTCTCTCAAAAAAAAATAATTGCATTTTTTTTCAACCCTTTATATTTAAATAATGGTAAGGGATGAAGAATTTTAAACCAAATAATCATCTGCTCCCTACCTCAAAGAACAATTAAAAAAAACAATTCAAAAAAATTCATTCAACACAAACCGAGAAAAACCGAAATGAATATCCACCTCCTTAATTTCCTTATGCTTTTAGTATGAATTGGACATATTATAACTTATTTAGTGATAAAACTCTGAAAATAGACATTTTAGACCGAGTTATGAGCTAAAAATTAGAAAAAATCTTATTTTCCGATTTCAAGTTTTTGTTCAATTTCTGCACTTTTATGTGAGGATTAGACATATTATAACTTATTTAGTCATAAAATGTCGAAAACAGACATTTTGGACCAATTATGAGCTAAAAATATGAAATAATCTTATTTTCCGATTTTATGTTTTTGTTCAATTTCTGCACTTTTATGTGTGAATTAGTCATAAAATGTCGAAAACAGACATTTTAGACCAAGTTATGAGTTAAAAATATGAAATAATCTTATTTTCCGATTTTAAGTTTTTGTTCAATTTCTGCACTTTTATGTTTGAATTGGACATATTATAACTTATCAAGTCATAAAGTTCTGAAAATAGACATTTTAGTCCAAGTTAAGAGCTAAATATTAGAAAAAATCTTATTTTCCGATTTTAAGTTTTTGCTCAATTTCTGCACTTTTATGTGTGTTTAGGACATATTTACTGATAAAACTCTGAAAATAGACATTTTAGACCGAGTTATGAGTTAAAAATTAGAAATAATCTTATTTTCCGATTTCAAGTTTTTGTTCAATTTCTGCACTTTTAAGTGAGGATCAGACATATAATAACTTATTTAGTCATAAAATGTGGAAAACAGACATTTTAGACCAAGTTATGAGCTAAAAATATGAAATAGTCTTATTTTTCGATTTTAAGTTTTTGTTCAATTTCTGCACCTTTATGTGTGATTTGGACATATTATAACTTATTTAGTCATAAAATTCTGAAAATAGACATTTTAGACCAAGTTAAGAGCTAAATATAAGAAATAATCTTTTTTTCCGATTTTAAGTTTTTGCTCAATTTCTGCACTTTTATGTGTGGTTAGGACATATTATATATTATTTAGTCATAAAATGTTGAAAACAGACATATTAGACCAAGTTATGAACTAGAAATATGAAATAATCTTATTTTCCGATTTTAAGTTTTTGCTCAATTTCTGCACTTTTATGTGTGGATTGGACATATTATAACTTATTAAGTCATAAAATGTCGAAAACACACATTTTAGACCAAGTTATGAGCTAAAAATATGAAATAATCTTATTTTCCGATTTTAAGTTTTTGTTCAATTTCTGCAATTTTATGTGTGATTTGGACATATTATAACTTTTTTAGTCATAAAATTCTGAAAATAGACATTTTAGACCAAGTTAAAATATTAGAAATAATCTTATTTTCCGATTTTAAGTTTTTGCTCAATTTCTGCACTTTTATGTGAGGATCAGACATATTATAACTTATTTAGTCATAAAATGTCGAAAACAGACATTTAAGACCAAGTTATGAGTTAAAAATATGAAATAATCTTATTTTCCGATTTTAAGTTTTTGTTCAATTTCTGCACTTTTATGTGTGAATTGGACATATTATAACTTATTAAGTCATAAAATGTCGAAAACAGACATTTTAGACCAAGTTATGAGCTAAAAATATGAAATAGTCTTATTTTCCGATTTTAAGTTTTTGCTCAATTTCTGCACCTTTATGTGAGATTTGGACATATTATAACTTATTTAGTCATAAAATTCTGAAAATAGACATCTTAGACCAAGTTAATAGCTAAATATTAGAAATAATCTTATTTTCCAATTTTAAGTTTTTGCTCAATTTCTGCACCTTTATGTCTGGTTTAGACATTTTATTAATTGTTTAGTCATAAAATGTTGAAAACAGACATATTAGACCAAGTTTATGAGCTAAAAATATGAAATAATCTTATTTTCCGATTTTAAGTTTTTGTTCAATTTCTGCACTTTTATGTATGAATTGGACATGTTATAACTTATTTAGTCATAAAATGTCGAAAACAGACATTTTAGACCAAGTTATGAGCTAAAAATATGAAATAATCTTATTTTCCGATTTTAAGTTTTTTTTCAATTTCTGCACTTTTATGTTTGAATTGGACATATTATAACTTATTAAGTCATAAAATTCTGAAAATAGACATTGTAGACCAAGTTAAGAGCTAAATATAAGAAAAAATCTTATTTTCCGATTTTAAGTTTTTGCTCAATTTCTGCACTTTTATGTGTGGTTAGGGCATATAACTTATTTACTGATAAAACTCTGAAAATAGACATTTTAGACCGAGTTATGAGCTAAAAATTAGAAATAATCTTATTTTCCGATTTCAAGTTTTTGTTCAATTTCTGCACTTTTATGTGAGGATCAGACATATAATAACTTATTTAGTCATAAAATGTCGAAAACAGACATTTTAGACCAAGCTATGAGCTAAAAATATGAAATAGTCTTATTTTTCGATTTTAAGTTTTTGTTCAATTTCTGCACCTTTATGTGTGATTTGGACATATTATAACTTATTTAGTCATAAAATTCTGAAAATAGACATTTTAGACCAAGTTAAGAGCTAAATATTAGAAATAATCTTTTTTTCCGATTTTAAGTTTTTGCTCAATTTCTGCACTTTAATGTGTGAATTGGACTTGTTATAACTTATTTAGTCATGAAATGCTTAAAACAGACATTTTAGACCAAGTTAAGAGCTAAATATTAGAAATAATCTTTTTTTCCGATTTTAAGTTTTTGCTCAATTTCTGCACTTTTATGTGTGGTTAGGACATATTATATATTATTTAGTCATAAAATGTTGAAAACAGACATATTAGACCAAGTTATGAACTAAAAATATGAAATAATCTTATTTTCCGATTTTAAGTTTTTGTTCAATTTCTGCACATTTATGTGAGGATCAGACATATAACTTATTTAGTCATAAAATGTCGAAAACAGATATTTTAGACCAAGTTATGAGCTAAAAATATGAAATAATCTTATTTTCCGATTTTAAGTTTTTGTTCAATTTCTGCACTTTTATGTGTGATTTGGACATATTATATCTTATTTAGTCATAAAATTCTGAATATAGACATTTTAGACCAAGTTAAGAGCTAAATATTAGAAATAATCTTATTTTCCGATTTTAAGTCCTTGCTCAATTTCTGCACTTTTATGTGTGGTTAGGACATATTATATATTATTTAGTCATAAAATGTTGAAAACAGACATATTAGACCAAGTTATGAACTAAAAATACGAGATAATTTTATTTTCCGATTTTAAGTTTTTGTTCAATTTCTGCACTTTCATGTGTGAATTGGACATATTATAACTTATTTAGTCATAAAATTCTGAAAATAGACATTTTAGACCAAGTTAAGAGCTAAATATTAGAAATAATCTTATTTTCCGATTTTAAGTTTTTGCTCAATTTCTGCACTTTTATGTGTGAATTGGACTTATTATAACTTATTTAGTCATGAAATGCTGAAAACAGACATTTTAGACCAAGTAAAGAGCTAAAAATTATAAATAATCTTAATTTCCGATTTTAAGTTTTTGATCGATTTCTGCACTTTTATGTGTGGATTGGACATATTATAACTTATTTAGTCATAAAATGTTGAAAACAGATATTTTAGACCAAGTAAAGAGCTAAAAATTATAAATAATCTTACTTTCCGATTTTAAGTTTTTGTTCAATTTCTGCACTTTTATGTGTGGATTGGACATATTATAACTTATTTAGTCATAAAATGTTGAAAACAGTTATTTTAGACCAAGTTATGAGCTAAAAGTATGAAATAATCTTATTTTCCGATTTAAAGTTTTTTTTTCAATTTCTGCACTTTTATGAGTGAATTGGACATATTATAACTTTTTTAGTGATAAAACTCTGAAAATAGACATTTTAGACCGAGTTATGAGCTAAAAATTAGAAATAATCTTATTTTCCGATTTCAACTTTTTGTTCAATTTCTGCACTTTTATGTGAGGATTAGACATATAATAACTTATTTAGTCATAAAATTCTGAAAATAGACATTTTAGACCAAGTTAAGAGCTAAATATTAGAAATAATCTTTTTTTCCGATTTTAAGTTTTTGCTCAATTTCTGCACTTTAATGTGTGAATTGGACTTGTTATAACTTATTTAGTCATGAAATGCTGAAAACAGACATTTTAGACCAAGTAAAGAGCTAAAAATTATAAATAATCTTATTTTCCGATTTAAAGTTTTTGGTCAATTTCTGCACTTTTATGTGTGAATTGGTCATATTATAACTTAATTAGAGATAAAACTCTGAAAATAGACATTTTAGACCGAGTTATGAGCTAAAAATTAGCAATAATCTTATTTTCCGATTTGAAGTTTTTGTTCAATTTCTGCACTTTTATGTGAGGATTAGACATATTATAACTAATTTAGTCATAAAATGTCGAAAACAGACATTTTAGACCAAGTTATGAGCTAAAAATATGAAATAATCTTATTTTCCGATTTTAAGTTTTTGTTCAATTTCTGCACTTTTATGTGTGGTTTGGACATTTTATTTATTATTTAGTCATAAAATGTTGAAAACAGACATATTAGACCAGGTTATGAGCTAAAAGTATGAAATAATCTTATTTCCCGATTTAAAGTTTTTTTCAATTTCTGCACTTTTATGTGTGAATTGGACATATTATAACTTAATTAGTGATAAAACTCTGAAAATAGACATTTTAGACCGAGTTATGAGCTAAAAATTAGAAATAATCTTATTTTCCGATTTGAAGTTTTTGTTCAATTTCTGCACTTTTATGTGAGGATAAGACATATTATAACTAATTTAGTCATAAAATGTCGAAAACAGACATTTTAGACCAAGTTATGAGCTAAAAATATGAAATAATCTTATTTTCCGATTTTAAGTTTTTGTTCAATTTCTGCACTTTTATGTGTGAATTGGACATGTTATAACTTATTTAGTCATAAAATTCTGAAAATAGACATTTCAGACCTAGTTAATAGCTAAATATTAGAAATAATCTTATTTTCCGATTTTAAGTTTTTGATCAATTTCTGCACTTTTATGTGTGGTTTGGACATTTTATTTATTATTTAGTATAAAATGTTGAAAACAGACATATTAGACCAGGTTTATGAGCTAAAAATATGAAATAATCTTATTTTCCGATTTTAAGTTTTTGTTCAATTACTGCACTTTTATGTGTGGATTAGACATATTATAACTTATTTAGTCATAAAATGTTGAAAACAGACATTTTAGACCAAAATATGAGCTAAAAGTATGAAATAATTTTATTTTCCGATTTTAAGTTTTTGCTCAATTTCTGCAAATTTATGTCTGGATTGGACATATTATAACTTATTTAGTCATAAAATGTCGAAAACAGACATTTTAGACCAAATTATGAGCTAAAAAAAATATGAAATTATCTTATTTTCCGATTTTAAGTTTTTGTTCAATTTCTGCACTTTTATGTGTGAATTGGACTTATTATAACTTTTTTAGTCATAAAATTCTGAAAATAGACATTTTAGACCAAGTTAAGAGCTAAATATTAGAAATAATCTTTTTTTCCGATTTTAAGTTTTTGCTCAATTTCTGCACTTTAATGTGTGAATTGGACTTGTTATAACTTATTTAGTCATGAAATGCTGAAAACAGACATTTTAGACCAAGTAAAGAGCTAAAAATTATAAATAATCTTATTTTCCGATTTTAAGTTTTTGGTCAATTTCTGCACTTTAATGTGTGAATTGGACTTGTTATAACTTATTTAGTCATGAAATGCTGAAAACAGACATTTTAGACCAAGTAAAGAGCTAAAAATTATAAATAATCTTATTTTCCGATTTTAAGTTTTTGGTCAATTTCTGCACTTTTATCTGTGAATTGGTCATATTATAACTTAATTAGTGATAAAACTCTGAAAATAGACATTTTAGACCGAGTTATGAGCTAAAAATTAGAAATAATCTTATTTTCCGATTTGAAGTTTTTGTTCAATTTCTGCACTTTTATGTGAGGATTAGACATATTATAACTAATTTAGTCATAAAATGTCGAAAACAGTCATTTTAGACCAAGTTATGAGCTAAAAATATGAAATAATCTTATTTTCCGATTTTAAGTTTTTGTTCAATTTCTGCACTTTTATGTGTGGTTTGGACATTTTATTTATTATTTAGTCATAAAATGTTGAAAACAGACATATTAGACCAAGTTATGAGCTAAAAGTATGAAATAATCTTATTTCCCGATTTAAAGTTTTTTTTCAATTTCTGCACTTTTATGTGTGAATTGGACATATTATAACTTAATTAGTGATAAAACTCTGAAAATAGACATTTTAGACCGAGTTATGAGCTAAAAATTAGAAATAATCTTATTTTCCGATTTGAAGTTTTTGTTCAATTTCTGCACTTTTATGTGTGGTTTTTACATTTTATTTATTATTTAGTCATAAAATGTTGAAAACAGACATATTAGACCAGGTTTATGAGAGGTTTATGAGCTAAAAATATGAAATAATCTTATTTTCCGATTTAAGTTTTTGTTCAATTTGTGCACTTTTATGTGTGGATTAGACATATTATAACTTATTTAGTCATAAAATGTTGAAAACAGACATTTTAGACCAATTATGAGCTAAAAGTATGAAATAATCTTATTTTCCGATTTTAAGTTTTTGCTCAATTTCTGCACATTTATGTGTGGATTGGACATATTATAACTTATTTAGTCATAAAATGTCGAAAACAGACATTTTAGACCAAGTTATGAGCTAAAAATATGAAATAGTCTTATTTTTCGATTTAAGTTTTTGTTCAATTTCTGCACCTTTATGTGTGATTTGGACATATTATAACTTATTTAGTCATAAAATTCTGAAAATAGACATTTTAGACCAAGTTAAGAGCTAAATATTAGAAATAATCTTTTTTCCGATTTTAAGTTTTTGCTCAATTTCTGCACTTTTATGTGTGACTAGGACATATTATATATTATTTAGTCATAAAATGTTGAAAACAGACATATTAGACCAAGTTATGAGCTAAAAATATGAAATAATCTTATTTCCCGATTTTAAGTTTTTGTTCAATTTCTGCACTTTTATGTGTGGATTAGACATATTATAACTTATTTAGTCATAAAATGTTGAAACAGACATTTTAGACCAAATTATGAGCTAAAAGTATGAAATAATCTTATTTTCCGATTTTAAGTTTTTGCTCAATTTCTGCACATTTATGTGTGGATTGGACATATTATAACTTATTTAGTCATAAAATGTCGAAAACAGACATTTTAGACCAAGTTATGAGCTAAAAAAAATATGAAATAATCTTATTTTCCGATTTTAAGTTTTTGTTCAATTTCTGCACTTTGATGTGTGAATTGGACATATTATAACTTATTTAGTCATAAAATTCTGAAAATTGACATCTTAGACCAAGTTAAAAGCTAAATATTAGAAATAATCTTATTTTCCGATTTAAGTTTTTGCTCAATTTCTGTTATTGTAGAAGTGTGCAGCAAGCAAGCTTATTTTCGACCAGTGATGAGCTTCCCGAATATTAGAGATAGAGCCATAGTATGAGTGAATGAAAGTTTAAGAAATGTCCAAATAATGTTTTGAAAAAAAATCAACCCTCTAGGACCTACCATAACCGAGATAAGAAATTTCAAATTCGAACGTTTTTACTTGATTGAAACTTGTGATAAAATTCAGAAATTTCATCCCTCAACTTTAAACGCTCGTAGCGCCCTTATTAAAGGGATATTTGAGAAAAAACCTAGCTTATACCACGACAGATTTTGTCAGCTTTGTAATGGATTAAAAAATTCTGAGATATTTTCATGGCTTCATAGATTGATTGAATGTCCCGTTTGAGCATGATTTCGAACCGAAAATTTACCTCCTCCCAGTTTTTCCAGAACGTGGCGGGTCCTATGGGATTCGCGCAGCCGACGATTTCTTATGTTTAATCCCATCGTTGAGGCTATCTTTTAGCTTTTGAACTTTTTCGATATCTCTTTTCGTTCTCTCAAAAAAAAATAATTGCATTTTTTTCAACCCTTAATATTTAAAAAATGGTAAGGGATGAAGAATTCTAAACAAAATGGTCATCTGCTCCCTACCTCAAAGAACATTTAAAAAAAAATTCAAAAAAATTCATTCAACACAAACCGAGAAAAACCGAAATGAATATCCACCTCCTTAATTTCCTTATGCTTTCAGTATGAATTGGACATATTATAACTTATTTAGTGATAAAACTCTGAAAATAGACATTTTAGACCGAGTTATGAGCTGAAAATTAGAAAAAATCTTATTTTCCGATTTCAAGTTTTCCTTCAATTTCTGCACTTTTATGTGAGGATTAGACATATTATAACTTATTTAGTCATAAAATGTCGAAAACAGACATTTTAGACCAAGTTATGAGCTAAAAATTTGAAATAGTCTTATTTTCCGATTTTAAGTTTTTGTTCAATTTCTGCACCTTTATGTGTGATTTGGACATATTATAACTTATTTAGTCATAAAATTCTGAAAATAGACATTTTAGACCAAGTTAATAGCTAAATATTAGAATTAATCTTTTCTGCACTTTTATGTGTGGATTGGACATATTATAACTTATTAAGTCATAAAATGTCGAAAACAGACATTTTAGACCAAGTTATGAGCTAAAAATATGAAATAATCTTATTTTCCGATTTTAAGTTTTTGTTCAATTTCTGCACTTTTATGTGTGATTTGGACATATTATAAATTATTTAGTCATAAAATTCTGAAAATAGACATTTTAGACCAAGTTAAAATATTAGAAATAATCTTATTTTCCGATTTTAAGTTTTTGCTCAATTTCTGCACTTTTATGTGTGGTTTGGACATATTATAAATTATTTAGTCATAAAATGTTGAAAACAGACATATTAGATCAAGTTATGAGCTAAAAGTTGGAAATAATCTTATTTTCCGATTTTTGTTTTTGTTCAATTTCTGCACTTTTATGTGAGGATCAGACATATTATAACTTATTTAGTCATAAAATGTCGAAAACAGACATTTAAGACCAAGTTATGAGCTAAAAATATGAAATAATCTTATTTTCCGATTTTAAGTTTTTGTTCAATTTCTGCACTTTTATGTGTGAATTGGACATATTATAACTTATTAAGTCATAAAATGTCGAAAACAGATATTTTATACCAAGTTAAGAGCTAAATATTAGAAATAATCTTTTTTTCCGATTTTAAGTTTTTGCTCAATTTCTGCACTTTTATGTGTGGTTAGGATATATTATAACTTATTTAGTCATAAAATTCTGAAAATAGACATTTTAGACCAAGTTAAGAGCTAAATATTAGAAATAATCTTATTTTCCGATTTTAAGTTTTTGCTCAATTTCTGCACTTTTATGTGTGAATTGGACTTATTATAACTTATTTAGTCATGAAATGCTGAAAACAGACATTTTAGACCAAGTAAAGAGCTAAAATTATAAATAATCTTAATTTCCGATTTTAAGTTTTTGATCGATTTCTGCACTTTTATGTGTAGATTGGACATATTATAACTTATTTAGTCATAAAATGTTGAAAACAGATATTTTAGACCAAGTAAAGAGCTAAAAATTATAAATAATCTTACTTTCCGATTTTAAGTTTTTGTTCAATTTCTGCACTTTTATGAGTGAATTGGACATATTATAACTTTTTTAGTGATAAAACTCTGAAAATAGACATTTTAGACCGAGTTATGAGCTAAAAATTAGAAATAATCTTATTTTCCGATTTCAACTTTTTGTTCAATTTCTGCACTTTTATGTGAGGATTAGACATATAATAACTTATTTAGTCATAAAATTCTGAAAATAGACATTTTAGACCAAGTTAAGAGCTAAATATTAGAAATAATCTTTTTTTCCGATTTTAAGTTTTTGCTCAATATCTGCACTTTAATGTGTGAATTGGACTTGTTATAACTTATTTAGTCATGAAATGCTGAAAACAGACATTTTAGACCAAGTAAAGGGCTAAAAATTATAAATAATCTTATTTTCCGATTTTAAGTTTTTGGTCAATTTCTGCACTTTTATGTGTGAATTGGTCATATTATGACTTAATTAGTGATAAAACTCTGAAAATAGACATTTTAGACCGAGTTATGAGCTAAAAATTAGAAATAATCTTATTTTCCGATTTGAAGTTTTTGTTCAATTTCTGCACTTTTATGTGAGGATTAGACATATTATAACTAATTTAGTCATAAAATGTCGAAAACAGACATTTTAGACCAAGTTATGAGCTAAAAATATGAAATAATCTTATTTTCCGATTTTAAGTTTTTGTTCAATTTCTGCACTTTTATGTGAGGTTCAGACATATTATAACTTATTTAGTTATAAAATGTCGAAAACAGACATTTTAGACCAAGTTATGAGCTAAAAATATGAAATAGTCTTATTTTTCGATTTTAAGTTTTTGTTCAATTTCTGCACCTTTATGTGTGATTTGGACATATTATAACTTATTTAGTCATAAAATTCTGAAAATAGACATTTTAGACCAAGTTAAGAGCTAAATATTAGAAATAATCTTTATTTCCGATTTTAAGTTTTTGCTCAATTTCTGCACTTTTATGTGTGACTAGGACATATTATATATTATTTAGTCATAAAATGTTGAAAACAGACATATTAGACCAAGTTATGAACTAAAAATATGAAATAATCTTATTTTCCGATTTTAAGTTTTTGCTCAATTTCTGCACTTTTATGTGTGGATTGGACATATTATAACTTATTAAGTCATAAATTGTCGATAACAGACATTTTAGACCAAGTTATGAGCTAAAAATATGAAATAAACTTATTTTGCGATTTTAAGTTTTTGTTCAATTTCTGCACATTTATGTGTGATTTGGACATATTATAACTTATTTAGTCATAAAATTCTGAAAATACACATTTTAGACCAAGTTAAAATATTAGAAATAATCTTATTTTCCGATTTTAAGTTTTTGCTCAATTTCTGCACTTTTATGTGAGGATCAGACATATTATAACTTATTTAGTCATAAAATGTCGAAAACAGACATTTAAGACCAAGTTATGAGCTAAAAATATGAAATAATCTTATTTTCCGATTTTAAGTTTTTGTTCAATTTCTGCACTTTTATGTGTGAATTGGACATATTATAACTTATTAAGTCATAAAATGTCGAAAACAGACATTTAGACCAAGTTATGAGCTAAAAATATGAAATAGTCTTATTTTCCGATTTTAAGTTTTTGTTCAATTTCTGCACCTTTATGTGTGATTTGGACATATTATAACTTATTTAGTCATAAAATTCTGAAAATAGACATCTTAGACCAAGTTAATAGATAATATTAGAAATAATCTTATTTTCCGATTTTAAGTTTTTGCTCAATTTCTGCACCTCTATGTCTGGTTTGGACATTTTATTTATTGTTTAGTCATAAAATGTTGAAAACAGACATATTAGACCAAGTTTATGAGCTAAAAATATGAAATAATCTTATTTTCCGATTTTAAGTTTTTGTTCAATTTCTGCACTTTTATGTGTGATTTGGACATATTATATCTTATTTAGTCATATAATTCTGAAAATAGACATTTTAGACCAAGTTAAGAGCTAAATATTAGAAATAATCTTATTTTCCGATTTTAAGTTTTTGCTCAATTTCTGCACTTTTATGTGTGAATTGGACTTATTATAACTTATTTAGTCATGAAATGCTGAAAACAGACATCTTAGACCAAGTAAAGAGCAAAAAATTATAAATAATCTTACTTTCCGATTTTAAGTTTTTGTTCAATTTCTGCACTTTTATGTGTGGATTGGACATATTATAACTTATTTAGTCATAATATTGAAAACAGATATTTTAGACCAAGTAAAGAGCTAAAAATTATAAATAATCTTACTTCCCGATTTTAAGTTTTTGTTCAATTTCTGCACTTTTATGTGTGGATTGGACATATTATAACTTATTTAGTCATAAAATGTTGAAAACAGTTATTTTAGACCAAGTTATGAGCTAAAAGTATGAAATAATCTTATTTTCCGAATTAAAGTTTTTTTTTCAATTTCTGCACTTTTATGAGTGAATTGGACATATTATAACTTTTTTAGTGATAAAACTCTGAAAATAGACATTTTAGACCGAGTTATGAGCTAAAAATTAGAAATAATCTTATTTTCCGATTTCAACTTTTTGTTCAATTTCTGCACTTTTATGTGAGGATTAGACATATAATAACTTATTTAGTCATAAAATTCTGAACTTAGACATTTTAGACCAAGTTAAGAGCTAAATATTAGAAATAATCTTTTTTTCCGATTTTAAGTTTTTGCTCAATTTCTGCACTTTAATGTGTGAATTGGACTTGTTATAACTTATTTAGTCATGAAATGCTGAAAACAGACATTTTAGACCAAGTAAAGAGCTAAAAATTATAAATAATCTTATTTTCCGATTTTAAGTTTTTGGTCAATTTCTGCACTTTTATGTGTGAATTGGTCATATTATAACTTAATTAGTGATAAAACTCTGAAAATAGACATTTTAGACCGAGTTATGAGCTAAAAATTAGAAATAATCTTATTTTCCGATTTGAAGTTTTTGTTCAATTTCTGCACTTTTATGTGAGGATTAGACATATTATAACTAATTTAGTCATAAAATGTCGAAAACAGACATTTTAGACCAAGTTATGAGCTAAAAATATGAAATAATCTTATTTTCCGATTTTAAGTTTTTGTTCAATTTCTGCACTTTTATGTGTGGTTTGGACATTTTATTTATTATTTAGTCATAAAATGTTGAAAACAGACATATTAGACCAAGTTATGAGCTAAAAGTATGAAATAATCTTATTTCCCGATTTAAAGTTTTTTTCAATTTCTGCACTTTTATGTGTGAATTGGACATATTATAACTTAATTAGTGATAAAACTCTGAAAATAGACATTTTAGACCGAGTTATGAGCTAAAAATTAGAAATAATCTTATTTTCCGATTTGAAGTTTTTGTTCAATTTCTGCACTTTTATGTGAGGATAAGACATATTATAACTAATTTAGTCATAAAATGTCGAAAACAGACATTTTAGACCAAGTTATGAGCTAAAAATATGAAATAATCTTATTTTCCGATTTTAAGTTTTTGTTCAATTTCTGCACTTTTATGTGTGAATTGGACATGCTATAACTTATTTAGTCATAAAATTCTGAAAATAGACATTTCAGACCAAGTTAATAGCTAAATATTAGAAATAATCTTATTTTCCGATTTTAAGTTTTTGATCAATTTCTGCACTTTTATGTGTGGTTTGGACATTTTATTTATTATTTAGTCATAAAATGTTGAAAACAGACATATTAGACCAGGTTTATGAGCTAAAAATATGAAATAATCTTATTTTCCGATTTTAAGTTTTTGTTCAATTACTGCACTTTTATGTGTGGATTAGACATATTATAACTTATTTAGTCATAAAATGTTGAAAACAGACATTTTAGACCAAAATATGAGCTAAAAGTATGAAATAATCTTATTTTCTGATTTTAAGTTTTTGCTCAATTTCTGCACATTTATGTCTGGATTGGACATATTATAACTTATTTAGTCATAAAATGTCGAAAACAGACATTTTAGACCAAGTTATGAGCTAAAAAAAATATGAAATTATCTTATTTTCCGATTTCAAGTTTTTGTTCAATTTCTGTACTTTGATGTGTGAATTGGACATATTATAACTTATTTAGTCATAAAATTCTGAAAATTGACATGTTAGACCAAGTTAAGAGCTAAATATTAGAAATAATCTTATTTTCCGATTTTAAGTTTTTGCTCAATTTCTGCACTTTAATGTGTGAATTGGACTTGTTATAACTTATTTAGTCATGAAATGCTGAAAACAGACATTTTAGACCAAGTAAAGAGCTAAAAATTATAAATAATCTTATTTTCCGATTTTAAGTTTTTGGTCAATTTCTGCACTTTTATGTGTGAATTGGTCATATTATAACTTAATTAGTGATAAAACTCTGAAATTAGACATTTTAGACCGAGTTATGAGCTAAAAATTAGAAATAATCTTATTTTCTGATTTGAAGTTTTTGTTCAATTTCTGCACTTTTATGTGAGGATTAGACATATTATAACTAATTTAGTCATAAAATGTCGAAAACAGACATTTTAGACCAAGTTATGAGCTAAAAATATGAAATAATCTTATTTTCCGATTTTAAGTTTTTGTTCAATTTCTGCACTTTTATGTGTGGTTTGGACATTTTATTTATTATTTAGTCATAAAATGTTGAAAACATACATATTAGACCAAGTTATGAGCTAAAAGTATGAAATAATCTTATTTCCCGATTTAAAGTTTTTTATCAATTTCTGCACTTTTATGTGTGAATTGGACATATTATAACTTAATTAGTGATAAAACTCTGAAAATAGACATTTTAGACCGAGTTATGAGCTAAAAATTAGAAATAATCTTATTTTCCGATTTGAAGTTTTTGTTCAATTTCTGCACTTTTATGTGAGGATTAGACATATTATAACTAATTTAGTCATAAAATGTCGAAAACAGACATTTTAGACGAAATTATGAGCTAAAAGTATGAAATAATCTTATTTTCCGATTTTAAGTTTTTGCTCAATTTCTGCACATTTATGTGTGGATTGGACATATTATAACTTATTTAGTCATAAAATGTCGAAAACAGACATTTTAGACCAAGTTATGAGCTAAAAAAAATATGAAATAATCTTATTTTCCGATTTTAAGTTTTTGTTCAATTTCTGCACTTTGATGTGTGAATTGGACATATTATAACTTATTTAGTCATAAAATTCTGAAAATTGACATCTTAGACCAAGTTAAGAGCTAAATATTAGAAATAATCTTATTTTCCGATTTTAAGTTTTTGCTCAATTTCTGTTATTGTAGAAGTGTGCAGGAAGCAAGCTTATTTTCGACCAGTGATGAGCTACCCGAAATATTAAAGATAGAGCCATAGTATAAGTGAATGAAAGTTTAAGAAATGTCCAAATAATGTTTTGAAAAAAAAAATCAACCCTCTAGGACCTACCATAACCGAGATATAAGATTTCAAATTCGAACGTTTTTACTTGATTGAAACTTGTGATAAAATTCAGAAATTTCATCCCTCAACTTTAAACGCTCGTAGCGCCCTTATTATAGGGATATTTGAGAAAAAACCTAGCTTATACCACGACAGATTTTGTCAGCTTTGTAATGGATTAAAAAATTCTGAGATATTTTCATGGCTTCATAGATTGATTGAATGTCCCGTTTGAGCATGTTTTTCGAACCGAAAATTTACCTCCTCCCAGTTATTCCAGAACGTGGCGGGTCCTATGGGATTCGCGCAGCCGACGATTTCTTATGTTTAATCCCATCGTTGAGGCTATCTTTTAGCTTTTGAATTTTTTCGATATCTCTTTTCGTTCTCTCAAAAAAAAAATAATTGCATTTTTTTTCAACTCTGATTATTTAAAAAATGGTAAAGGATGAAGAATTCTAAACCAAATGGTCATCTGCTCCCTACCTCAAAGAACATTTTAAAAAAAATTCAAAAAAATTCATTCAACACAAACCGAGAAAAACCGAAATGAATATCCACCTCCTTAATTTCCTAATGCTTTCAGTATGAATTGGACATATTATAACTTATTTAGTGATAAAACTCTGAAAATAGACATTTTAGACCGAGTTATGAGCTGAAAATTAGAAAAAATCTTATTTTCCGATTTCAAGTTTTCGTTCAATTTCTGCACTTTTATGTGAGGATTAGACATATTATAACTTATTTAGTCATAAAATGTCGAAAACAGACATTTTGGACCAATTATGAGCTAAAAATATGAAATAGTCTTATTTTTCGATTTTAAGTTTTTGTTCAATTTCTGCACCTTTATGTGTGATTTGGACATATTTTAACTTATTTAGTCATAAAATTCTGAAAATAGATATTTTAGACCAAGTTAAGAGCTAAATATTAGAAATAATCTTTTTTTCCGATTTTAAGTTTTTGCTCAATTTCTGCACTTTAATGTGTGAATTGGACTTGTTATAACTTATTTAGTCATGAAATGCTGAAAACAGACATTTTAGACCAAGTAAAGAGCTAAAAATTATAAATAATCTTATTTTCCGATTTTAAGTTTTTGGTCAATTTCTGCACTTTTATGTGTGGATTGGACATATTATAACTTATTAAGTCATAAATTGTCGAAAACAGACATTTTAGACCAAGTTATGAGCTAAAAATATGATATAATCTTATTTTCCGATTTTAAGTTTTTGTTCAATTTCTGCACTTTTATGTGTGATTTGGACATATTATATCTTATTTAGTCCTAAAATTCTGAAAATAGACATTTTAGACCAAGTTAAAATATTAGAAATAATCTTATTTTCCGATTTTAAGTTTTTGCTCAATTTCTGCACTTTTATGTGAGGATCAGACATATTATAACTTATTTAGTCATAAAATGTCGAAAACAGACATTTAAGACCAAGTTATGAGCTAAAAATATGAAATAATCTTATTTTCCGATTTTAAGTTTTTGTTCAATTTCTGCACTTTTATGTGTGATTTGGACATATTATAACTTATTTAGTCATAAAATTCTGAAAATAGACATTTTAGACCAAGTTAAGAGCTAAATATTAGAAATAATCTTATTTTACGATTTTAAGTTTTTGCTCAATTACTGCACATTTATGTGTGGATTGGACATATTATAACTTATTTAGTCATAAAATGTCGAAAACAGACATTTTAGGCCAAGTTATGAGCTAAAAAAAATATGAAATAATCTTATTCTCCGATTTTAAGTTTTTGTTCAATTTCTGCACTTTTATGTGTGAATTGGACATATTATAACTTATTTAGTCATAAAATTCTGAAAATTAACATCTTAGACCAAGTTAAGAGCTAAATATTAGAAATAATCTTATTTTCCGATTTTAAGTTTTTGCTCAATTTCTGCACTTTTATGTGTGAATTGGACTTATTATTACTTTTTTAGTAATAAAATTCTGAAAATAGATACTTTAGACCAAGTTAAGAGCTAGATATTAGAAATAATCTTATTTTCCGATTTTAAGATTTTGCTCAATTACTGTTATTGTAGAAGTGTGCAGGAAGCAAGCTTATCTTCGACCAGTGATGAGCTACCCGAAATATTAGAGATAGAGCCATAGTATGAGTGAATGAAAGTTTAAGAAATGTCCAAATAATGTTTTGAAAAAAAATCAACCCTCTAGGACCTACCATAACCGAGATATAAAATTTCAAATTCGAACGTTTTTACTTGATTGAAACTTGTGATAAAATTCAGAAATTTCATCCCTCAAATTTAAACGCTCGTAGCGCCCTTATTAAAGGGATATTTGAGAAAAAACCTAGCTTATACCACGACAGATTTTGTCAGCTTTGTAATGGATTAAAAAATTCTGAGATATTTTCATGGCTTCATAGATTGATTGAATGTCCCGTTTGAGCATGTTTTTCGCACCGAAAATTTACCTCCTCCCAGTTATTCCAGAACGTGGCGGTTCCTATGGTATTCGCGCAGACGACGATTTTTTATGTTTAATCCCATCGTTGAGGCTATCTTTAAGCTTTTGATTTTTTTCGATATCTCTTTTCGTTCTCTCAAAAAAAAATAATTGCATTTTTTTTCAACCCTTTATATTTAAATAATGGTACGGGATGAAGAATTCTAAACCGAATAATCATCTGCTCCCTACCTCAAAGAACTATTAAAAAAAAAATTCAAAAAAATTCATTCAACACAAACCGAGAAAAACCGAAATGAATATCCACCTCCTTAATTTCCTTATGCTTTTAGTATGAATTGGACATATTATAACTTATTTAGTGATAAAACTCTGAAAATAGACATTTTAGACCGAGTTATGAGCTAAAAATTAGAAAAAATCTTATTTTCCGATTTCAAGTTTTTGTTCAATTTCTGCACTTTTATGTGAGGATTAGACATATTATAACTTATTTAGTCATAAAATGTCGAAAACAGACATTTTGGACCAATTATGAGCTAAAAATATGAAATAATCTTATTTTCCGATTTTATGTTTTTGTTCAATTTCTGCACTATTATGTGTGAATTAGTCATAAAATGTCGAAAACAGACATTTTAGACCAAGTTATGAGTTAAAAATATGAAATAATCTTATTTTCCGATTTTAAGTTTTTGTTCAATTTCTGCACTTTTATGTTTGAATTGGACATATTATAACTTATTTAGTCATAAAATGTGGAAAACAGACATTTTAGACCAAGTTATGAGCTAAAAATATGAAATAGTCTTATTTTTCGATTTTAAGTTTTTGTTCAATTTCTGCACCTTTATGTGTGATTTGGACATATTATAACTTATTTAGTCATAAAATTCTGAAAATAGACATTTTAGACCAAGTTAAGAGCTAAATATAAGAAATAATCTTTTTTTCCGATTTTAAGTTTTTGCTCAATTTCTGCACTTTTATGTGTGGTTAGGACATATTATATATTATTTAGTCATAAAATGTTGAAAACAGACATATTAGACCAAGTTATGAACTAGAAATATGAAATAATCTTATTTTCCGATTTTAAGTTTTTGCTCAAT
The DNA here is from genome assembly GCA_958507055.1 of Crioceris asparagi. Classification (NCBI taxonomy): domain Eukaryota; kingdom Metazoa; phylum Arthropoda; class Insecta; order Coleoptera; family Chrysomelidae; genus Crioceris; species Crioceris asparagi. Next base: position 57,028 of record CAUEHI010000506.1, read on the forward strand.
TTCTGCACTTTTATGTGTGGATTGGACATATTATAACTTATTAAGTCATAAAATGTCGAAAACACACATTTTAGATCAAGTTATGAGCTAAAAATATGAAATAATCTTATTTTCCGATTTTAAGTTTTTGTTCAATTTCTGCAATTTTATGTGTGATTTGGACATATTATAACTTTTTTAGTCATAAAATTCTGAAAATAGACATTTTAGACCAAGTTAAAATATTAGAAATAATCTTATTTTCCGATTTTAAGTTTTTGCTCAATTTCTGCACTTTTATGTGAGGATCAGACATATTATAACTTATTTAGTCATAAAATGTCGAAAACAGACATTTAAGACCAAGTTATGAGTTAAAAATATGAAATAATCTTATTTTCCGATTTTAAGTTTTTGTTCAATTTCTGCACTTTTATGTGTGAATTGGACATATTATAACTTATTAAGTCATAAAATGTCGAAAACAGACATTTTAGACCAAGTTATGAGCTAAAAATATGAAATAGTCTTATTTTCAGATTTTAAGTTTTTGTTCAATTTCTGCACCTTTATGTGAGATTTGGACATATTATAACTTATATAGTCATAAAATTCTGAAAATAGACATCTTAGACCAAGTTAATAGCTAAATATTAGAAATAATCTTATTTTCAGATTTTAAGTTTTTGCTCAATTTCTGCACCTTTATGTCTGGTTTAGACATTTTATTAATTGTTTAGTCTTAAAATGTTGAAAACAGACATATTAGACCAAGTTTATGAGCTAAAAATATGAAATAATCTTATTTTCCGATTTTAAGTTTTTGTTCAATTTCTGCACTTTTATGTATGAATTGGACATGTTATAACTTATTTAGTCATAAAATGTCGAAAACAGACATTTTAGACCAAGTTATGAGCTAAAAATATGAAATAATCTTATTTTCCGATTTTAAGTTTTTTTCAATTTCTGCACTTTTATGTTTGAATTGGACATATTATAACTTATTAAGTCATAAAATTCTGAAAATAGACATTGTAGACCAAGTTAAGTGCTAAATATAAGAAAAAAACTTATTTTCCGATTTTAAGTTTTTGCTCAATTTCTGCACTTTTATGTGTGGTTAGGACATATAACTTATTTACTGATAAAACTCTGAAAATAGACATTTTAGACCGAGTTATGAGCTAAAAATTAGAAATAATCTTATTTTCCGATTTCAAGTTTTTGTTCAATTTCTGCACTTTTATGTGAGGATCAGACATATTATAACTTATTTAGTCATAAAATGTCGAAAACAGACATTTTAGACCAAGCTATGAGCTAAAAATATGAAATAGTCTTATTTTTCGATTTTAAGTTTTTGTTCAATTTCTGCACCTTTATGTGTGATTTGGACATATTATAACTTATTTAGTCATAAAATTCTGAAAATAGACATTTTAGACCAAGTTAAGAGCTAAATATTAGAAATAATCTTTTTTTCCGATTTTAAGTTTTTGCTCAATTTCTGCACTTTAATGTGTGAATTGGACTTGTTATAACTTATTTAGTCATGAAATGCTGAAAACAGACATTTTAGACCAAGTTAAGAGCTAAATATTAGAAATAATCTTTTTTTCCGATTTTAAGTTTTTGCTCAATTTCTGCACTTTTATGTGTGGTTAGGACATATTATATATTATTTAGTCATAAAATGTTGAAAACAGACATATTAGACCAAGTTATGAACTAAAAATATGAAATAATCTTATTTTCCGATTTTAAGTTTTTGTTCAATTTCTGCACATTTATGTGAGGATCAGACATATAACTTATTTAGTCATAAAATGTCGAAAACAGATATTTTAGACCAAGTTATGAGCTAAAAATATGAAATAATCTTATTTTCCGATTTTAAGTTTTTGTTCAATTTCTGCACTTTTATGTGTGATTTGGACATATTATAACTTATTAAGTCATAAAATTCTGAAAATAGACATTGTAGACCAAGTTAAGTGCTAAATATAAGAAAAAAACTTATTTTCCGATTTCAAGTTTTTGCTCAATTTCTGCACTTTTATGTGTGGTTAGGACATATAACTTATTTACTGATAAAACTCTGAAAATAGACATTTTAGACCGAGTTATGAGCTAAAAATTAGAAATAATCTTATTTTCCGATTTCAAGTTTTTGTTCAATTTCTGCACTTTTATGTCAGGATCAGACATATTATAACTTATTTAGTCATAAAATGTCGAAAACAGACATTTTAGACCAAGCTATGAGCTAAAAATATGAAATAGTCTTATTTTTCGATTTTAAGTTTTTGTTCAATTTCTGCACCTTTATGTGTGATTTGGACATATTATAACTTATTTAGTCATAAAATTCTGAAAATAGACATTTTAGACCAAGTTAAGAGCTAAATATTAGAAATAATCTTTTTTTCCGATTTTAAGTTTTTGCTCAATTTCTGCACTTTAATGTGTGAATTGGACTTGTTATAACTTATTTAGTCATGAAATGCTGAAAACAGACATTTTAGACCAAGTTAAGAGCTAAATATTAGAAATAATCTTTTTTTCCGATTTTAAGTTTTTGCTCAATTTCTGCACTTTTATGTGAGGATCAGACATATAACTTATTTAGTCATAAAATGTCGAAAACAGATATTTTAGACCAAGTTATGAGCTAAAAATATGAAATAATCTTATTTTCCGATTTTAAGTTTTTGTTCAATTTCTGCACTTTTATGTGTGATTTGGACATATTATATCTTATTTAGTCATAAAATTCTGAATATAGACATTTTAGACCAAGTTAAGAGCTAAATATTAGAAATAATCTTATTTTCCGATTTTAAGTTTTTGCTCAATTTCTGCACTTTTATGTGTGGTTAGGACATATTATATATTATTTAGTCATAAAATGTTGAAAACAGACATATTAGACCAAGTTATGAACTAAAAATACGAGATAATTTTATTTTCCGATTTTAAGTTTTTGTTCAATTTCTGCACTTTCATGTGTGAATTGGAAATATTATAACTTATTTAGTCATAAAATTCTGAAAATAGACATTTTAGACCAAGTTAAGAGCTAAATATTAGAAATAATCTTATTTTCCGATTTTAAGTTTTTGCTCAATTTCTGCACTTTTATGTGTGAATTGGATTTATTATAACTTATTTAGTCATGAAATGCTGAAAACAGACATTTTAGACCAAGTAAAGAGCTAAAAATTATAAATAATCTTAATTTCCGATTTTAAGTTCTCGATCGATTTCTGCACTTTTATGTGTGGATTGGACATATTATAACTTATTTAGTCATAAAATAATGAAAACAGATATTTTAGACCAAGTAAAGAGCTAAAAATTATAAATAATCTTACTTTCCGATTTTAAGTTTTTGTTCAATTTCTGCACTTTTATGTGTGGATTGGACATATTATAACTTATTTAGTCATAAAATGTTGAAAACAGTTATTTTAGACCAAGTTATGAGCTAAAAGTATGAAATAATCTTATTTTCCGATTTAAAGTTTTTTTTTCAATTTCTGCACTTTTATGAGTGAATTGGACATATTATAACTTTTTTAGTGATAAAACTCTGAAAATAGATATTTTAGACCGAGTTATGAGCTAAAAATTAGAAATAATCTTATTTTCCGATTTCAACTTTTTGTTCAATCTCTGCACTTTTATGTGAGGATTAGACATATAATAACTTATTTAGTCATAAAATTCTGAAAATAGACATTTTAGACCAAGTTAAGAGCTAAATATTAGAAATAATCTTTTTTTCCGATTTTAAGTTTTTGCTCAATTTCTGCACTTTAATGTGTGAATTGGACTTGTTATAACTTATTTAGTCATGAAATGCTGAAAACAGACATTTTAGACCAAGTAAAGAGCTAAAAATTATAAATAATCTTATTTTCCGATTTTAAGTTTTTGGTCAATTTCTGCACTTTTATGTGTGAATTGGTCATATTATAACTTAATTAGTGATAAAACTCTGAAAATAGACATTTTAGACCGAGTTATGAGCTAAAAATTAGAAATAATCTTATTTTCAGATTTGAAGTTTTTGTTCAATTTCTGCACTTTTATTTGAGGATTAGACATATTATAACTAATTTAGTCATAAAATGTCGAAAACAGACATTTTAGACCAAGTTATGAGCTAAAAATATGAAATAATCTTATTTTCCGATTTTAAGTTTTTGTTCAATTTCTGCACTTTTATGTGTGGTTTGGACATTTTATTTATTATTTAGTCATAAAATGTTGAAAACAGATATATTAGACCAAGTTATGAGCTAAAAGTATGAAATAATCTTATTTCCCGATTTAAAGTTTTTTTCAATTTCTGCACTTTTATGTGTGAATTGGACATATTATAACTTAATTAGTGATAAAACTCTGAAAATAGACATTTTAGACCGAGTTATGAGCTAAAAATTAGAAATAATCTTATTTTCCGATTTGAAGTTTTTGTTCAATTTCTGCACTTTTATGTGAGGATAAGACATATTATAACTAATTTAGTCATAAAATGTCGAAAACAGACATTTTAGACCAAGTTATGAGCCAAAAATATGAAATAATCTTATTTTCCGATTTTAAGTTTTTGATCAATTTCTGCACTTTTATGTGTGGTTTGGACATTTTATTTATTATTTAGTCATAAAATGTTGAAAACAGACATATTAGACCAGGTTTATGAGCTAAAAATATGAAATAATCTTATTTTCCGATTTTAAGTTTTTGTTCAATTACTGCACTTTTATGTGTGGATTAGACATATTATAACTTATTTAGTCATAAAATGTTGAAAACAGACATTTTAGACGAAATTATGAGCTAAAAGTATGAAATAATCTTATTTTCCGATTTTAAGTTTTTGCTCAATTTCTGCACATTTATGTGTGGATTGGACATATTATAACTTATTTAGTCATAAAATGTCGAAAACAGACATTTTAGACCAAGTTATGAGCTAAAAAAAATATGAAATAATCTTATTTTCCGATTTTAAGTTTTTGTTCAATTTCTGCACTTTGATGTGTGAATTGGACATATTATAACTTATTTAGTCATAAAATTCTGAAAATTGACATCTTAGACCAAGTTAAGAGCTAAATATTAGAAATAATCTTATTTTCCGATTTTAAGTTTTTGCTCAATTTCTGTTATTGTATGTTCCTATGGGATTCGCGCAGTCGACGATTTTTTATGTTTAATCCCATCGTTGAGGCTATCTTTAAGCTTTTGATTTTTTTCGATATCTCTTTTCGTTCTCTCAAAAAAAAAATAATTGCATTTTTTTTCAACCCTTTATATTTAAATAATGGTAAGGGATGAAGAATTCTAAACCGAATAATCATCTGCTCCCTACCTCAAAGAACAATTAAAAAAAAATTCAAAAAAAATCATTCAACACAAACCGAGAAAAACCGAAATGAATATCCACCTCCTTAATTTCCTTATGCTTTTAGTATGAATTGGACATATTATAACTTATTTAGTGATAAAACTCTGAAAATAGACATTTTAGACCGAGTTATGAGCTAAAAATTAGAAAAAATCTTATTTTCCGATTTCAAGTTTTTGTTCAATTTCTGCACTTTTATGTGAGGATTAGACATATTATAACTTATTTAGTCATAAAATGTCGAAAACAGACATTTTGGAACAATTATGAGCTAAAAATATGGAATAATCTTATTTTCCGATTTTATGTTTTTGTTCAATTTCTGCACTTTTATTTGTGAATTAGTCATAAAATGTCGAAAACAGACATTTTAGACCAAGTTATGAGTTAAAAATGTGAAATAATCTTATTTTCCGATTTTAAGTTTTTGTTCAATTTCTGCACTTTTATGTTTGAATTGGACATATTATAACTTATTAAGTCATAAAATTCTGAAAATAGACATTTTAGACCAAGTTAAGAGCTAAATATTAGAGAAAATCTTATTTTCCGATTTTAAGTTTTTGCTCAATTTCTGCACTTTTATGTGTGTTTAGGACATATAACTTATTTACTGATAAAACTCTGAAAATAGACATTTTAGACCGAGTTATGAGCTAAAAATTAGAAATAATCTTATTTTCCTATTTCAAGTTTTTGTTCAATTTCTGCACTTTTATGTGAGGATCAGACATATTATAACTTATTTAGTCATAAAATGTCGAAAACAGACATTTTAGACCAAGCTATGAGCTAAAAATATGAAATTGTCTTATTTTTCGATTTTAAGTTTTTGTTCAATTTCTGCACCTTTATGTGTGATTTGGACATATTATAACTTATTTAGTCATAAAATTCTGAAAATAGACATTTTAGACCAAGTTAAGAGCTAAATATTAGAAATAATCTTTTTTTCCGATTTTAAGTTTTTGCTCAATTACTGCACATTTATGTGTGGATTGGACATACTATAACTTATTTAGTCATAAAATGTCGAAAACAGACATTTTAGGCCAAGTTATGAGCTAAAAAAAATATGAAATAATCTTATTCTCCGATTTTAAGTTTTTGTTCAATTTCTGCACTTTGATGTGTGAATTGGACATATTATAACTTATTTAGTCATAAAATTCTGAAAATTAACATCTTAGACCAAGTTAAGAGCTAAATATTAGAAATAATCTTATTTTCCGATTTTAAGTTTTTGCTCAATTTCTGCACTTTTATGTGTGAATTGGACTTATTATTACTTTTTTAGTCATAAAATTCTGAAAATAGATATTTTAGACCAAGTTAAGAGCTAGATATTAGAAATAATCTTATTTTCCGATTTTAAGATTTTGCTCAATTACTGTTATTGTAGAAGTGTGCAGGAAGCAAGCTTATCTTCGACCAGTGATGAGCTACCCGAAATATTAGAGATAGAGCCATAGTATGAGTGAATGAAAGTTTAAGAAATGTCCAAATAATGTTTTGAAAAAAAATCAACCCTCTAGGACCTACCATAACCGAGATATAAAATTTCAAATTCGAACGTTTTTACTTGATTGAAACTTGTGATAAAATTCAGAAATTTCATCCCTCAAATTTAAACGCTCGTAGCGCCCTTATTAAAGGGATATTTGAGAAAAAACCTAGCTTATACCACGACAGATTTTGTAAGCTTTGTAATGGATTAAAAAATTCTGAGATATTTTCATGGCTTCATAGATTGATTGAATGTCCCGTTTGAGCATGTTTTTCGCACCGAAAATTTACCTCCTCCCAGTTATTCCAGAACGTGGCGGTTCCTATGGGATTCGCGCAGTCGACGATTTTTTATGTTTAATCCCATCGTTGAGGCTATCTTTAAGCTTTTGATTTTTTTCGATATCTCTTTTCGTTCTCTCAAAAAAAAATAATTGCATTTTTTTTCAACCCTTTATATTTAAATAATGGTAAGGGATGAAGAATTCTAAACCGAATAATCATCTGCTCCCTATCTCAAAGAACAACTAAAAAAAAAATTCAAAAAAAATCATTCAACACTAACCGAGAAAAACCGAAATGAATATCCACCTCCTTAATTTCCTTATGCTTTTAGTATGAATTGGACATATTATAACTTATTTAGTGATAAAACTCTGAAAATAGACATTTTAGACCGAGTTATGAGCTAAAAATTAGAAAAAATCTTATTTTCCGATTTCAAGTTTTTGTTCAATTTCTGCACTTTTATGTGAGGATTAGACATATTATAACTTATTTAGTCATAAAATGTCGAAAACAGACATTTTGGACCAATTATGAGCTAAAAATATGAAATAATCTTATTTTCCGATTTTATGTTTTTGTTCAATTTCTGCACTTTTATGTGTGAATTAGTCATAAAATGTCGAAAACAGACATTTTAGACCAAGTTATGAGTTAAAAATGTGAAATAATCTTATTTTCCGATTTTAAGTTTTTGTTCAATTTCTGCACTTTTATGTTTGAATTGGACATATTATAACTTATTAAGTCATAAAATTCTGAAAATAGACATTTTAGACCAAGTTAAGAGCTAAATATTAGAAAAAATCTTATTTTCCGATTTTAAGTTTTTGCTGAATTTCTGCACTTTTATGTGTGTTTAGGACATATAACTTATTTACTGATAAAACTCTGAAAATAGACATTTTAGACCGAGTTATGAGTTAAAAATTAGAAATAATCTTATTTTCCGATTTCAAGTTTTTGTTCAATTTCTGCACTTTTAAGTGAGGATCAGACATATTATAACTTATTTAGTCATAAAATGTGGAAAACAGACATTTTAGACCAAGTTATGAGCTAAAAATATGAAATAGTCTTATTTTTCGATTTTAAGTTTTTGTTCAATTTCTGCACCTTTATGTGTGATTTGGACATATTATAACTTATTTAGTCATAAAATTCTGAAAATAGACATTTTAGACCAAGTTAAGAGCTAAATATAAGAAATAATCTTTTTTTCCGATTTTAAGTTTTTGCTCAATTTCTGCACTTTTATGTGTGGTTAGGACATATTATATATTATTTAGTCATAAAATGTTGAAAACAGACATATTAGACCAAGTTATGAACTAGAAATATGAAATAATCTTATTTTCCGATTTTAAGTTTTTGCTCAATTTCTGCACTTTTATGTGTGGATTGGACATATTATAACTTATTAAGTCATAAAATGTCGAAAACACACATTTTAGACCAAGTTATGAGCTAAAAATATGAAATAATCTTATTTTCCGATTTTAAGTTTTTGTTCAATTTCTGCAATTTTATGTGTGATTTGGACATATTATAACTTTTTTAGTCATAAAATTCTGAAAATAGACATTTTAGACCAAGTTAAAATATTAGAAATAATCTTATTTTCCGATTTTAAGTTTTTGCTCAATTTCTGCACTTTTATGTGAGGATCAGACATATTATAACTTATTTAGTCAAAAATGTCGAAAACAGACATTTAAGACCAAGTTATGAGTTAAAAATATGAAATAATCTTATTTTCCGATTTTAAGTTTTTGTTCAATTTCTGCACTTTTATGTGTGAATTGGACATATTATAACTTATTAAGTCATAAAATGTCGAAAACAGACATTTTAGACCAAGTTATGAGCTAAAAATATGAAATAGTCTTATTTTCCGATTTTAAGTTTTTGTTCAATTTCTGCACCTTTATGTGAGATTTGGACATATTATAACTTATTTAGTCATAAAATTCTGAAAATAGACATCTTAGACCAAGTTAATAGCTAAATATTAGAAATAATCTTATTTTCCGATTTTAAGTTTTTGCTCAATTTCTGCACCTTTATGTCTGGTTTAGACATTTTATTAATTGTTTAGTCATAAAATGTTGAAAACAGACATATTAGACCAAGTTTATGAGCTAAAAATATGAAATAATCTTATTTTCCGATTTTAAGTTTTTGTTCAATTTCTGCACTTTTATGTATGAATTGGACATGTTATAACTTATTTAGTCATAAAATGTCGAAAACAGACATTTCAGACCAAGTTATGAGCTAAAAATATGAAATAATCTTATTTTCCGATTTTAAGTTTTTTTTCAATTTCTGCACTTTTATGTTTGAATTGGACATATTATAACTTATTAAGTCATAAAATTCTGAAAATAGACATTGTAGACCAAGTTAAGAGCTAAATATAAGAAAAAATCTTATTTTCCGATTTTAAGTTTTTGCTCAATTTCTGCACTTTTATGTGTGGTTAGGACATATAACTTATTAACTGATAAAACTCTGAAAATAGACATTTTAGACCGAGTTATGAGCTAAAAATTAGAAATAATCTTATTTTCCGATTTCAAGTTTTTGTTCAATTTCTGCACTTTTATGTGAGGATCAGACATATTATAACTTATTTAGTCATAAAATGTCGAAAACAGACATTTTAGACCAAGCTATGAGCTAAAAATATGAAATAGTCTTATTTTTCGATTTTAAGTTTTTGTTCAATTTCTGCACCTTTATGTGTGATTTGGACATATTATAACTTATTTAGTCATAAAATTCTGAAAATAGACATTTTAGACCAAGTTAAGAGCTAAATATTAGAAATAATCTTTTTTTCCGATTTTAAGTTTTTGCTCAATTTCTGCACTTTAATGTGTGAATTGGACTTATTATAACTTATTTAGTCATGAAATGCTGAAAACAGACATTTTAGACCAAGTTAAGAGCTAAATATTAGAAATAATCTTTTTTTCCGATTTTAAGTTTTTGCTCAATTTCTGCACTTTTATGTGTGGTTAGGACATATTATATATTATTTAGTCATAAAATGTTGAAAACAGACATATTAGACCAAGTTATGAACTAAAAATATGAAATAATCTTATTTTCCGATTTTAAGTTTTTGTTCAATTTCTGCACATTTATGTGAGGATCAGACTTATAACTTATTTAGTCATAAAATGTCGAAAACAGATATTTTAGACCAAGTTATGAGCTAAAAATATGAAATAATCTTATTTTCCGATTTTAAGTTTTTGTTCAATTTCTGCACTTTTATGTGTGATTTGGACATATTATATCTTATTTAGTCATAAAATTCTGAATATAGACATTTTAGACCAAGTTAAGAGCTAAATATTAGAAATAATCTTATTTTCCGATTTTAAGTTTTTGCTCAATTTCTGCACTTTTATGCGTGGTTAGGACATATTATATATTATTTAGTCATAAAATGTTGAAAACAGACATATTAGACCAAGTTATGAACTAAAAATACGAGATAATTTTATTTTCCGATTTTAAGTTTTTGTTCAATTTCTGCACTTTCATGTGTGAATTGGACATATTATAACTTATTTAGTCATAAAATTCTGAAAATAGACATTTTAGACCAAGTTAAGAGCTAAATATTAGAAATAATGTTATTTTCCGATTTTAAGTTTTTGCTCAATTTCTGCACTTTTATGTGTGAATTGGACTTATTATAACTTATTTAGTCATGAAATGCTGAAAACAGACATTTTAGACCAAGTTAAGAGCTAAAAATTATAAATAATCTTAATTTCCGATTTTAAGTTTTTGATCGATTTCTGCACTTTTATGTGTGGATTGGACATATTATACCTTATTTAGTCATAAAATGTTGAAAACAGACATATTAGACCAAGTTATGAGCTAAAAGTATGAAATAATCTTATTTACCGATTTAAAGTTATTTTTCAATTTCTGCACTTTTATGTGTGAATTGGACATATTATAACTTAACTAGTGATAAAACTCTGAAAATAGACATTTTAGACCGAGTTATGAGCTAAAAATTAGAAATAATCTTATTTTCCGATTTGAAGTTTTTGTTCAATTTCTGCACATTTATGTGAGGATTAGACATATTATAACTAATTTAGTCATAAAATGTCGAAAACAGACATTTTAGACCAAGTTATGAGCTAAAAATATGAAATAATCTTATTTTCCGATTTTAAGTTTTTGTTCAATTTCTGCACTTTTATGTATGAATTGGACATGTTATAACTTATTTAGTGATAAAATTCTGAAAATAGACATTTCAGACCAAGTTAATAGCTAAATATTAGAAATAATCTTATTTTCCGATTTTAAGTTTTTGATCAATTTCTGCACTTTTATGTGTGGTTTGGACATTTTATTTATTATTTAGTCATAAAATGTTGAAAACGGACATATTAGACCAGGTTTATAAGCTAAAAATATGAAATAATCTTATTTTCCGATTTTAAGTTTTTGTTCAATTTCTGCACTTTTATGAGTGGATTAGACATATTATAACTTATTTAGTCATAAAATGTTGAAAACAGACATTTTAGACGAAATTATGAGCTAAAAGTATGAAATAATCTTATTTTCCGATTTTAAGTTTTTGCTCAATTTCTGCACATTTATGTGTGGATTGGACAGATTATAACTTATTTAGTCATAAAATGTCGAAAACAGACATTTTAGACCAAGTTATGAGCTAAAAAAAATATGAAATAATCTTATTTTCCGATTTTAAGTTTTTGTTCAATTTCTGCACTTTGATGTGTGAATTGGACATATTATAACTTATTTAGTCATAAAATTCTCAAAATTGACATCTTAGACCAAGTTAAGAGCAAAATATTAGAAATAATCTTATTTTCCGATTTTAAGTTTTTGCTCAATTTCTGTTATTGTAGAAGTGTGCAGGAAGCAAGCTTATTTTCGACCAGTGATGAGCTACCCGAAATATTAGAGATAGAGCCATAGTATAAGTGAATGAAAGTTTAAGAAATGTCCAAATAATGTTTTGAAAAAAAAAATCAACCCTCTAGGACCTACCATAACCGAGATATAAAATTTCAAATTCGAACGTTTTTACTTGATTGAAACTTGTGATAAAATTCAGAAATTTCATCCCTCAACTTTAAACGCTCGTAGCGCCCTTATTAAAGGGATATTTGAGAAAAAACCTAGCTTATACCACGACAGATTTTGTCAGCTTTGTAATGGATTAAAAAATTCTGAGATGTTTTCATGGCTTCATAGATTGATTGAATGTCCCGTTTGAGCATGTTTTTCGAACCGAAAATTTACCTCCTCCCAGTTATTCCAGAACGTGGCGGGTCCTATGGAATTCGCGCAGCCGAAGATTTCTTATGTTTAATCCCATCGTTGAGGCTATCTTTTAGCTTTTGAATTTTTTCGATATCTCTTTTCGTTCTCTCAAAAAAAAAATAATTGCATTTTTTTTCAACTCTTAATATTTAAAAAATGGTAAGGGATGAAGAATTCTAAACCAAATGGTCATCTGCTCCCTACCTCAAAGAACATTTTAAAAAAAATTCAAAAAAATTCATTCAACACAAACCGAGAAAAACCGAAATGAATATCCACCTCCTTAATTTCCTTATGCTTTCAGTATGAATTGGACATATTATAACTTATTTAGTGATAAAACTCTGAAAATAGACATTTTAGACCGAGTTATGAGCTGAAAATTAGAAAAAATCTTATTTTCCGATTTCAAGTTTTCGTTCAATTTCTGCACTTTTATGTGAGGATTAGACATATTATAACTTATTTAGTCATAAAATGTCGAGAACAGACATTTTGGACCAATTATGAGCTAAAAATATGAAATAGTCTTATTTTTCGATTTTAAGTTTTTGTTCAATTTCTGCACCTTTATGTGTGATTTGGACATATTATAACTTATTTAGTCATAAAATTCTGAAAATAGATATTTTAGACCAAGTTAAGAGCTAAATATTAGAAATAATCTTTTTTTCCGATTTTAAGTTTTTGCTCAATTTCTGCACTTTAATGTGTGAATTGGACTTGTTATAACTTATTTAGTCATGAAATGCTGAAAACAGACATTTTAGACCAAGTAAAGAGCTAAAAATTATAAATAATCTTAATTTCCGATTTTAAGTTTTTGATCGATTTCTGCACTTTTATGTGTGGATTGGACATATTATAACTTATTTAGTCATAAAATGTTGAAAACAGACATATTAGACCAAGTTATGAGCTAAAAGTATGAAATAATCTTATTTCCCGATTTAAAGTTTTTTTTCAATTTCTGCACTTTTATGTGTGAATTGGACATATTATAACTTAATTAGTGATAAAACTCTGAAAATAGACATTTTAGACCGAGTTATGAGCTAAAAATTAGAAATAATCTTATTTTCCGATTTGAAGTTTTTGTTCAATTTCTGCACATTTATGTGAGGATTAGACATATTATAACTAATTTAGTCATAAAATGTCGAAAACAGACATTTTAGACCAAGTTATGAGCTAAAAATATGAAATAATCTTATTTTCCGATTTTAAGTTTTTGTTCAATTTCTGCACTTTTATGTATGAATTGGACATGTTATAACTTATTTAGTGATAAAATTCTGAAAATAGACATTTCAGACCAAGTTAATAGCTAAATATTAGAAATAATCTTATTTTCCGATTTTAAGTTTTTGATCAATTTCTGCACTTTTATGTGTGGTTTGGATATTTTATTTATTATTTAGTCATAAAATGTTGAAAACGGACATATTAGACCAGGTTTATAAGCTAAAAATATGAAATAATCTTATTTTCCGATTTTAAGTTTTTGTTCAATTTCTGCACTTTTATGTGTGGATTAGACATATTATAACTTATTTAGTCATAAAATGTTGAAAACAGACATTTTAGACGAAATTATGAGCTAAAAGTATGAAATAATCTTATTTTCCGATTTTAAGTTTTTGCTCAATTTCTGCACATTTATGTGTGGATTGGACATATTATAACTTATTTAGTCATAAAATGTCGAAAACAGACATTTTAGACCAAGTTATGAGCTAAAAAAAATATGAAATAATCTTATTTTCCGATTTTAAGTTTTTGTTCAATTTCTGCACTTTGATGTGTGAATTGGACATATTATAACTTATTTAGTCATAAAATTCTGAAAATTGACATCTTAGACCAAGTTAAGAGCTAAATATTAGAAATAATCTTATTTTCCGATTTTAAGTTTTTGCTCAATTTCTGTTATTGTAGAAGTGTGCAGGAAGCAAGCTTATTTTCGACCAGTGATGAGCTACCCGAAATATTAGAGATAGAGCCATAGTATAAGTGAATGAAAGTTTAAGAAATGTCCAAATAATGTTTTGAAAAAAAAAATCAACCCTCTAGGACCTACCATAACCGAGATATAAAATTTCAAATTCGAACGTTTTTACTTGATTGAAACTTGTGATAAAATTCAGAAATTTCATCCCTCAACTTTAAACGCTCGTAGCGCCCTTATTAAAGGGATATTTGAGAAAAAACCTAGCTTATACCACGACAGATTTTGTCAGCTTTGTAATGGATTAAAAAATTCTGAGATATTTTCATGGCTTCATAGATTGATTGAATGTCCCGTTTGAGCATGTTTTTCGAACCGAAAATTTACCTCCTCCCAGTTATTCCAGAACGTGGCGGGTCCTATGGAATTCGCGCAGCCGACGATTTCTTATGTTTAATCGTTGAGGCTATCTTTTAGCTTTTGAATTTTTTCGATATCTCTTTTCGTTCTCTCAAAAAAAAAATAATTGCATTTTTTTTCAACTCTTAATATTTAAAAAATGGTAAGGGATGAAGAATTCTAAACCAAATGGTCATCTGCTCCCTACCTCAAAGAACATTTTAAAAAAAATTCAAAAAAATTCATTCAACACAAACCGAGAAAAACCGAAATGAATATCCACCTCCTTAATTTCCTTATGCTTTCAGTATGAATTGGACATATTATAACTTATTTAGTGATAAAACTCTGAAAATAGACATTTTAGACCGAGTTATGAGCTGAAAATTAGAAAAAATCTTATTTTCCGATTTCAAGTTTTCGTTCAATTTCTGCACTTTTATGTGAGGATTAGACATATTATAACTTATTTAGTCATAAAATGTCGAGAACAGACATTTTGGACCAATTATGAGCTAAAAATATGAAATAGTCTTATTTTTCGATTTTAAGTTTTTGTTCAATTTCTGCACCTTTATGTGTGATTTGGACATATTATAACTTATTTAGTCATAAAATTCTGAAAATAGATATTTTAGACCAAGTTAAGAGCTAAATATTAGAAATAATCTTTTTTTCCGATTTTAAGTTTTTGCTCAATTTCTGCACTTTAATGTGTGAATTGGACTTGTTATAACTTATTTAGTCATGAAATGCTGAAAACAGACATTTTAGACCAAGTAAAGAGCTAAAAATTATAAATAATCTTAATTTCCGATTTTAAGTTTTTGTTCAATTTCTGCACATTTGTGTGAGGAACAGACATATTATAACTTATTTAGTCATAAAATGTCGAAAACAGACATTTTAGACCAAGTTATGAGCTAAAAATATGAAATAATCTTATTTTCCGATTTTAAGTTTTTGTTCGATTTCTGCACTTTTATGTGTGATTTGGACATATTATATCTTATTTAGTCATAAAATTCTGAAAATAGACATTTTAGACCAAGTTAAGAGCTAAATTTTAGAAATAATCTTATTTTCCGATTTTAAGTTATTGCTCAATTTCTGCACTTTTATGTGTGGTTAGGACATATTATATATTATTTAGTCATAAAATGTTGAAAACAGACATATTAGACCAAGTTATGAACTAAAAATACGAGATAATTTTATTTTCCGATTTTAAGTTTTTGTTCAATTTCTGCACTTTTATGTGTGAATTGGACATATTATAACTTATTTAGTCATAAAATTCTGAAAATAGACATTTTAGACCAAGTTAAGAGCTAAATACAGAGCAACCTCGATATAACAAATCGGAGGGGACCAAGAAAATATTCGTAATATCAAGTAATTCGTTGAACTGAGGTTTGTTATGTTGAGGTTAGATTGGTCTAAAATTCGATATAAAGAGGTAAAAAAATAGTTTTATTCACTTCAATATTACGTACTTGTTATAGCGAACAACTTCTACTAATAAATGATAACACATTTTCATCAAATTACTACATATATGTATTTGCTATGTATGTATTTAAAAATAATTAGGTAGATAATAAATTTTTTTTCTTACATTAATACATGTAATCAAAAACAATTAACAATGTGGTTATAGTAGCTTAATCTCAATTTTGTTCATTGATTAGAAAAAAGTCATTGATAGTTGTCTGTTTACCACCGGTATGAATTATGACATCCAAAGCGCAATCTAATTTCGTGATGGCTTTCACTACATCGTCACTCAAACCTCCCTTTTTGAGAAACACAGATTTTATTGTATTCAAAGCATCATAAGCATCTTTTATTGTGAAGTTATGCTCATCAATTTCACCCTCTTCTTCCTCGTCTTCATCTACATCTGCATTAGTAACTGGCAACACAGATGTGACGATGTCAGCATGAGTTAGTTCTCCACAGATGGCCAAATCATTATCAAAGGTAACGAAGTCTTCGAAGTCAGTCTCTTGAAGGTGTAATTCTTCTTGAACTCTTTGCCAGGTCCTAGCAAGTTCTGCGACTGGTAAATCGTCCTCCTCATCTTCGCATGTAACTTTAAACCCACTTTTCTTGAAGCAGTTTGCAATGGTCTTTTCAGTGACTAAATTCCAAGCTTTGGCGGTCATCCACATGGCTTGTAAAACGTCAATTGTAGTTGGTGTTTGACGTTCAACATCAGCAAGAAATCGTCTGACAACTTCCTTTCTATAATTCATTTTGAAGCTTTGGATGATGCCCTGATCCAGTGGTTGTAGTTTTGAAGTGGTATTTGGAGGTAAGTACTTTATTTTTATATTTTTCAGGTTAGGAATTTCTCCGTGTGCAGTACAATTATCGATGAACATTAGAATTTTCTTGTTTTTTTTCTTCATCTCTTTATCCAGACTTTTAAGCCAATCGCAAAAAGCATCACTGGTCATCCAAGCCTTATGGTTGGACGTGTAATCTGTTGGCGGATTATTGACATTCTTAAAACATCGTGGTTTTTGATATTTTCCGATGATGAGTGGCTTTAGTTTGTAAGTCCCAGTACAATTTGTTCCCAGCAGTACTGTTAAGCGAAGTTTACTGTTTTTCCCAACATTACATTTATCGCTTTTGAATGATAAGGTTTTGTCAGGTAAACATTTATAGAATAGTCCAGTTTCATCGGCGTTAAAGATGTCTTCGGGATCGTATCCGGTGGTCAGCTCTGCCAGTTTGTCTTTCCAATCATCACATACTTGTTCATTAACACTACCACTTTCACCGCATATTTTTCGAAAAACAACCTCGTTTCGTTTTTTGAAATTTTGAAGCCACCCGTTGCTAGCACGGAACCCTTCATGTCCCAATTCTACTGCAAACCGCTGAGCCTTTTGCTGAAGAATAGGGCCTCCGATTGGGATTTTTTTGTCTCGGCACTGTTTTAACCACTTTAACACACATTCCTCTACGTCTTTGAACTCGCATGATTTTAATCTTTTACTGTTTACATTCAAACCACTTTCTTCTGAAAACTTATCTTTAGATTTTAAAATTGTAGCCAATGTACTTGCGGGAATCCCGAACTTATTAGCTATATCTAATTTTTTCGTCATGGGATTTTGGTCAACATAATTAATGATGTTTCGCTTTTCTGCGACCGATAAGGAACACCTTTTACGTTTCTGAGCCATTTTAACTTAAATCTTTAACAATAGTGACGAGCAGAGGTGTTTACATTACTTTCCATCAAAACAACAATGATTACTTTACAAACAAAAGCGTGTCGAAACATGTCGAGACATGAATCACATGATTAAGAGTTATACATATTATTGGTGGAAACTTTATATAAAGGTTTTGGGTTGGCAAAATTCGTTAATTAGAGGTATGAATACTTTTTCTTGATAGTTGAAAATTCGATATAAAGAGGTTGTACGCAAAGAATGTTCGCAATGTAAAGGTATATTTTATATTGACTCTTATTGACAATTCAAGGGGATTACGTAGAATTTGTTAAATCGAGGAAGTCGTTATATTGAGGTACGTTATATTAAGGTTGCACTGTATTAGAAATAATCTTATTTTCCGATTTTAAGTTTTTGCTCAATTTCTGCACTTTTATGTGTGAATTGGACTTATTATAACTTATTTAGTCATGAAATGCTGAAAACAGACATTTTAGACCAAGTAAAGAGCTAAAAATTATAAATAATCTTACTTTCCGATTTTAAGTTTTTGTTCAATTTCTGCACTTTTATGTGTGGATTGGACATATTATAACTTATTTAGTCATAAAATGTTGAAAACAGATATTTTAGACCAAGTAAAGAGCTAAAAATTATAAATAATCTTACTTTCCGATTTTAAGTTTTTGTTCAATTTCTGCACTTTTATGTGTGGATTGGACATATTATAACTTATTTAGTCATAAAATGTTGAAAACAGTTATTTTAGACCAAGTTATGAGCTAAAAGTATGAAATAATCTTATTTTCCGATTTAAAGTTTTTTTTTCAATTTCTGCACTTTTATGAGTGAATTGGACATATTATAACTTTTTTAGTGATAAAACTCTGAAAATAGACATTTTAGACCAAGTTATGAGCTAAAAATTAGAAATAATCTTATTTTCCGATATCAACTTTTTGTTCAATTTCTGCACTTTTATGTGAGGATTAGACATATAATAACTTATTTAGTCATAAAATTCTGAAAATAGACATTTTAGACCAAGTTAAGAGCTAAATATTAGAAATAATCTTTTTTTCCGATTTTAAGTTTTTGCTCAATTTCTGCACTTTAATGTGTGAATTGGACTTGTTATAACTTATTTAGTCATGAAATGCTGAAAACAGACATTTTAGACCAAGTAAAGAGCTAAAAATTATAAATAATCTTATTTTCCGATTTTAAGTTTTTGGTCAATTTATGCACTTTTATGTGTGAATTGGTCATATTATAACTTAATTAGTGATAAAACTCTGAAAATAGACATTTTAGACCGAGTTATGAGCTAAAAATAAGAAATAATCTTATTTTCCGATTTGAAGTTTTTGTTCAATTTCTGCACTTTTATGTGAGGATTAGATATATTATAACTAATTTAGTCATAAAATGTCGAAAACAGACATTTTAGACCAAGTTATGAGCTAAAAATATGAAATAATCTTATTTTCCGATTTTAAGTTTTTGTTCAATTTCTGCACTTTTATGTGTGGTTTGGACATTTTATTTATTATTTAGTCATAAAATGTTGAAAACAGACATATTAGACCAAGTTATGAGCTAAAAGTATGAAATAATCTTATTTCCCGATTTAAAGTTTTTTTTCAATTTCTGCACTTTTATGTGTGAATTGGACATATTATAACTTAATTAGTGATAAAACTCTGAAAATAGACATTTTAGACCGAGTTATGAGCTAAAAATTTGAAATAATCTTATTTTCCGATTTGAAGTTTTTGTTTAATTTCTGCACTTTTATGTGTGAATTGACATGTTATAACTTATTTAGTCATAAAATTCTGAAAATAGACATTTCAGACCAAGTTAATAGCTAAATATTAGAAATAATCTTATTTTCCGATTTTAAGTTTTTGATCAATTTCTGCACTTTTATGTGTGGTTTGGACATTTTATTTATTATTTAGTCATAAAATGTTGAAAACAGACATATTAGACCAGGTTTATGAGCTAAAAATATGAAATAATCTTATTTTCCGATTTTAAATTTTTGTTCAATTTCTGCACTTTTATGTGTGGATTAGACATATTATAACTTATTTAGTCATAAAATGTTGAAAACAGACATTTTAGACCAAATTATGAGCTAAAAGTATGAAATAATCTTATTTTCCGATTTTAAGTTTTTGCTCAATTTCTGCACATTTATGTGTGGATTGGACATATTATA
This sequence comes from Crioceris asparagi, assembly GCA_958507055.1. Classification (NCBI taxonomy): domain Eukaryota; kingdom Metazoa; phylum Arthropoda; class Insecta; order Coleoptera; family Chrysomelidae; genus Crioceris; species Crioceris asparagi. The sequence goes on from CAUEHI010000506.1 coordinate 77,328, forward strand.
ACTTATTTAGTCATAAAATGTCGAAAACAGACATTTTAGACCAAGTTATGAGCTAAAAAAATATGAAATAATCTTATTTTCTGATTTTAAGTTTTTGTTCAATTTCTGCACTTTGATGTGTGAATTGAACATATTATAACTTATTTAGTCATAAAATTCTGAAAATTGACATCTTAGACCAAGTTGAGAGCTAAATATTAGAAATAATCTTATTTTCCGATTTTAAGTTTTTGCTCAATTTCTGCACTTTTATGTGTGAATTGGACTTATAACTTTTTTAGTCATAAAATTCTGAAAATAGACATTTTAGACCAAGTTGAGAGCTAGATATTAGAAATAATCTTATTTTCCGATTTTAAGTTTTTGCTCAATTTCTGTTATTGTAGAAGTGTGCAGGAAGCAAGCTTATTTTCGACCAGTGATGAGCTACCCGAAATATTAGAGATAGAGCCATAGTATGAGTGAATGAAAGTTTAAGAAATGTCCAAATAATGTTTTGAAAAAAAAATCAACCCTCTAGGACCTACCATAACCGAGATATAAAATTTCAAATTCGAACGTTTTTACTTGATTGAAACTTGTGATAAAATTCAGAAATTTCATCCCTCAACTTTAAACGCTCGTAGCGCCCTTATCAAAGGGATATTTGAGAAAAAACCTAGCTTTTACCACGACAGATTTTGTCAGCTTTGTAATGGATTAAAAAATTCTGAGATATTTTCATGGCTTCATAGATTGATTGAATGTCCCGTTTGAGCATGTTTTTCGAACCGAAAATTTACCTCCTCCCAGTTATTCCAGAACGTGGCGGGTCCTATGGGATTCGCGCAGCCGACGATTTTTTATGTTTAATCCCATCGTTGAGGCTATCTTTTAGCTTTTGAATTTTTTCGATATCTCTTTTCGTTCTCTCAAAAAAATATTTGCATTTTTTTTCAACCCTTAATATTTAAAAAATGGTAAGGGATGAAGAATTCTAAACCAAATGGTCATCTGCTCCCTACCTCAAAGAACATTTTAAAAAAATTTCAAAAAAATTCATTCAACACAAACCGAGAAAAACCGAAATGAATATCCACCTCCTTAATTTCCTTATGGTTTTAGTATGAATTGGACATATTATAACTTATTTAGTGATAAAACTCTGAAAATAGACATTTTAGACCGAGTTATGAGCTGAAAATTAGAAAAAATCTTATTTTCCGATTTCAAGTTTTTGTTCAATTTCTGCACTTTTATGTGAGGATTAGACATATTATAACTTATTTAGTCATAAAATGTCGAAAACAGACATTTTGGACCAATTATGAGCTAAAAATATGAAATAATCTTATTTTCCGATTTTAAGTTTTTGTTCAATCTCTGCACTTTTATGTGTGAATTGGACATATTATAACTTATTAAGTCATAAAATTTCGAAAACAGACATTTTAGACCAAGTTATGAGCTAAAAATATGAAATAGTTATATTTTCCGATTTTAAGTTTTTGTTCAATTTCTGCACCTTTAAGTGCGATTTGGACATATTATAACTTATTTAGTCATAAAATTCTGAAAATAGATATTTTAGACCAAGTTAAGAGCTAAATATAAGAAAAAATCTTATTTTCCGATTTTAAGTTTTTGCTCAATTTCTGCACTTTTATGTGTTGTTAGGACATATAACTTATTTACTGATAAAACTCTGAAAATAGACATTTTAGACCGAGTTATGAGCTAAAAATTAGAAATAATCTTATTTTCCGATTTCAAGTTTTTGTTCAATTTCTGCACTTTTATGTGAGGATCAGACATATTATAACTTATTTAGTCATAAAATTCTGAAAATAGACATTTTAGACCAAGTTAAGAGCTAAATATGAGAAATAATCTTTTTTTCCGATTTTAAGTTTCTGCTCAATTTCTGCACTTTTATGTGTGAATTGGACTTATAACTTTTTTAGTCATAAAATTCTGAAAATAGACATTTTAGACCAAGTTAAGAGCTAGATATTAGAAATAATCTTATTTTCCGATTTTAAGTTTTTGCTCAATTTCTGTTATTGTAGAAGTGTGCAGGAAGCAAGCTTATTTTCGACCAGTGATGAGCTACCCGAAATATTAGAGATAGAGCCATAGTATGAGTGAATGAAAGTTTAAGAAATGTCCAAATAATGTTTTGAAAAAAAAATCAACCCTCTAGGACCTACCATAACCGAGATATAAAATTTCAAATTCGAACGTTTTTACTTGATTGAAACTTGTGATAAAATTCAGAAATTTCATCCCTCAACTTTAAACGCTCATAAGCCCTTATCAAAGGGATATTTGAGAAAAAACCTAGCTTTTACCACGACAGATTTTGTCAGCTTTGTAATGGATTAAAAAATTCTGAGATATTTTCATGGCTTCATAGATTGATTGAATGTCCCGTTTGAGCATGTTTTTCGAACCGAAAATTTACCTCCTCCCAGTTATTCCAGAACGTGGCGGGTCCTATGGGATTCGCGCAGCCGACGATTTTTTATGTTTAATCCCATCGTTGAGGCTATCTTTTAGCTTTTGAATTTTTTCGATATCTCTTTTCGTTCTCTCAAAAAAATATTTGCATTTTTTTTCAACCCTTAATATTTAAAAAATGGTAAGGGATGAAGAATTCTAAACCAAATGGTCATCTGCTCCCTACCTCAAAGAACAATTTAAAAAAATTTCAAAAAAATTCATTCAACACAAACCGAGAAAAACCGAAATGAATATCCACCTCCTTAATTTCCTTATGCTTTTAGTATGAATTGGACATATTATAACTTATTTAGTGATAAAACTCTGAAAATAGACATTTTAGACCGAGTTATGAGCTGAAAATTAGAAAAAATCTTATTTTCCGATTTCAAGTTTTTGTTCAATTTCTGCACTTTTATGTGAGGATTAGACATATTATAACTTATTTAGTCATAAAATGTCGAAAACAGACATTTTGGACCAATTATGAGCTAAAAATATGAAATAATCTTATTTTCCGATTTTAAGTTTTTGTTCAATCTCTGCACTTTTATGTGTGAATTGGACATATTATAACTTATTAAGTCATAAAATGTCGAAAACAGACATTTTAGACCAAGTTATGAGCTAAAAATATGAAATAGTTATATTTTCCGATTTTAAGTTTTTGTTCAATTTCTGCACCTTTAAGTGCGATTTGGACATATTATAACTTATTTAGTCATAAAATTCTGAAAATAGACATTTTAGACCAAGTTAAGAGCTAAATATAAGAAAAAATCTTATTTTCCGATTTTAAGTTTTTGCTCAATTTCTGCACTTTTATGTGTGGTTAGGACATATAACTTATTTACTGATAAAACTCTGAAAATAGACATTTTAGACCGAGTTATGAGATAAAAATTAGAAATAATCTTATTTTCCGATTTCAAGTTTTTGTTCAATTTCTGCACTCTTATGTGAGGATCAGACATATTATAACTTATTTAGTCATAAAATTCTGAAAATAGACATCTTAGACCAAGTTAAGAGCTAAATATGAGAAATAATCTTTTTTTCCGATTTTAAGTTTTTGCTCAATTTCTGCACTTTTATGTGTGGTTAGGACATATTATATATTATTTAGCCATAAAATGTTGAAAACAGACATATTAGACCAAGTTATGAACTAAAAATATGAAATAATCTTATTTTCCGATTTTAACTTTTTGCTCAATTTCTGCACTTTTATGTGTGGATTGGACATATTATAACTTATTAAGTCATAAAATGTCGAAAACAGACATTTTAGACCAAGTTATGAGCTAAAAATATGAAATAATCTTATTTTCCGATTTTAAGTTTTTGTTCAATTTCTGCGATTTTATGTGTGATTTGGACATATTATAACTTATTTAGTCATAAAATTCTGAAAATAGACATTTTAGACCAAGTTAAGAGCTAAATATTAGAAATAATCTTATTTTACGATTTTAAGTTTTTGCTCAATTTCTGCACTTCTATGTGTGGATTGGACATATTATAACTTATTTAGTCATAAAATTCTGAAAATAGACATCTTAGACCAAGTTAAGAGCTAAATATTAGAAATAATCTTATTTTCCGATTTTAAGTTTTTGCTCAATTTCTGCAATTTTATGTGTGAATTGGACTTATTATAACTTTTTTAGTCATGAAATGGTGAAAACAGACATTTTAGAGCAAGTAAAGAGCTAAAAATTATAAATAATCTTATTCTCCGATTTTAAGTTTTTGTTCAATTTCTGCACTTTTATGTGTGGTTAGGACACATTATATATTATTTAGTCATAAAATTCTGAAAATAGACATCTTAGACCAAGTTAAGCGCTAAATATTAGAAATAGTCTTATTTTCCGATTTTAAGTTTTTGCTCAATTTCTGCAATTTTATGTGTGAATTGGACTTATTATAACTTTTTTAGTCATGAAATGGTGAAAACAGACATTTTAGACCAAGTAAAGAGCTAAAAATTATAAATAATCTTATTCTCCGATTTTAAGTTTTTGTTCAATTTCTGCACTTTTATGTGTGGTTAGGACACATTATATATTATTTAGTCATAAAATGTTGAAAACAGACATATTAGACCAAGTTATGAACTAAAAATATGAAATAATCATATTTTCCGATGCGAAGTTTTTGTTCAATTTCTGCACTTTTATGTGTGTATTGGACATATTATAAATTATTTAGTCATAAAATTCGAAATATTAGAAAAAATCTTATTTTCCGATTTTAAGTTTTTGCTCAACTTCTGCACTTTTATGTGTAAATTGGACTTATTATAATTTATTTAGTCATGAAATGCTGAAAAGAGACATTTTAGACCAAGTAAAGAGCTAAAAATTAAAAATAATATTATCTTCCGATTTTAAGTTTTTGTTCATTTTCTGCACTTTTATGTGTTGATTGGACATATTATAACTTATTTAGTCATGAAATGTCGAAAACAGACATTTTAGACCAAGTTATGAGCTAAAAATATGAAATAATCTTATTTTCCGATTTTAAGTTTTTGTTCAATTTCTGCACTATTATGTGTGGATTAGACATATTATAAGTTATTAGTTATCAGATGTATTTTTTCCTATTTTGAATATCTCGAGCCGTTTTTGAGATATTAGAATGTTAATCGGCATTTATGCCTGCGCTACACTAAATGCTCATACCAGACACAATCATATTTAAAATTCCCAAATAATTAGAAGAAATGTTTCGATGACAATGAAATTTTGTACACTGATTTAGAATATCTGAAACCGTTTCAGAGATATTTGAAGTCAAACTGGCAAAGTCTGAATAGTGTAGCAAGACAATTTGACAAAGAATCTTAATTATCAAATGTTTATTTCCGAAAAAAAATAGAAGGAATTATCCGATCATGATGAAATTTCATACACTTATTAAAGAAAATAGAGCGATCAAGAAAGTTTTTTCCAATTTTGAATATCTTTTTTCGTTTTTGAAATATTAAAAGTCATATTGTAGAAGTGTGCAGGAAGCAAGCTTATTTTCGACCAGTGATGAGCTACCCGAAATATTAGAGATAGAGCCATAGTATGAGTGAATGAAAGCTTACGAAATGTCCAAATAATGTTTTGAAAAAAAAATCAACCCTCTAGGACCTACCATAACCGAGATATAAAATTTCAAATTCGAACGTTTTTACTTGATTGAAACTTGTGATAAAATTCAGAAATTTCATCCCTCAATTTTAAACGCTCGTAGCGCCCTTATTGAAGTGATATTTGAGAAAAAACCTAGCTTATACCACGACAGATTTTGTCAGCTTTGTAATGGATTAAAAAATTCTGAGATATTTTCATGGCTTCATAGATTGATTGAATGTCCCGTTTGAGCATGTTTTTCGCACCGAAAATTTACCTCCTCCCAGTTATTCCAGAACGTGGCGGTTCCTATGGGATTAAGATTTTGAAGTTTTTCGATATCTCTTTTCGTTCTCTCAAAAAAAAATAATTGCATTTTTTTTCAACCCTTTATATTTGAAAAATGGTAAGGGATGAAGAATTCTAAACCAAATGGTCATCTGCTCCCTACCTCAAAGAACAATTAAAAAAAAAATTCAAAAAAATTCATTCAACACAAACCGAGAAAAACCGAAATGAATATCCACCTCCTTTATTTCCTTATGCTTTTAGTATGAATTGGACATATTATAACTTATTTAGTGATAAAACTCTGAAAATAGACATTTTAGACCGAGTTATGAGCTAAAAATTAGAAAAAATCTTATTTTCCGATTTCAAGTTTTTGTTCAATTTCTGCACTTTTATGTGAGGATTAGACATATTATAACTTATTTAGTAATAAAATGTCGAAAACAGACATTTTGGACCAATTATGAGCTAAAAATATGAAATAATCTTATTTTCCGATTTTATGTTTTTGTTCAATTTCTGCACTTTTATGTGTGAATTGGACATATTATAACTTATTAAGTCATAAAATACTGAAAATAGACATTTTAGACCAAGTTAAGAGCTAAATATTAGAAAAAATCTTATTTTCCGATTTTAAGTTTTTGCTCAATTTCTGCACTTTTATGTGTGGTTAGGACATATAACTTATTTACTGATAAAACTCTGAAAATAGACATTTTAGACCGAGTTATGAGCTTAAAATTAGAAATAATCTTATTTTCTGATTTCAAGTTTTTGTTCAATTTCTTCACTTTTATGTGAGGATCAGACATATTATAACTTATTTAGTCATAAAATGTCGAAAACAGACATTTTAGACCAAGTTATGAGCTAAAAATATGAAATAGTCTTATTTTTCGATTTTAAGTTTTTGTTCAATTTCTGCACCTTTATGTGTGATTTGGACATATTATAACTTATTTAGTCATAAAATTCTGAAAATAGACATTTTAGACCAAGTTAAGAGCTAAATATTAGAAATAATCTTTTTTTCCGATTTTAAGTTTTTGCTCAATTTCTGCACTTTTATGTGTGGTTAGGACATATTATATATTATTTAGTCATAAAATGTTGAAAACAGACATATTAGATAAAGTTATGAACTAAAAATATGAAATAATCATATTTTCCGATTTTAAGTTTTTGCTCAATTTCTGCACTTTTATGTGTGGATTGGACATATTATAACTTATTATGTCATAAAATGTCGAAAACAGACATTTTAGACCAAGTTATGAGCCAAAAATATGAAATAATCTTATTTTCCGATTTTAAGTTTTTGTTCAATTTCTGCACTTTTATGTGTGATTTGGACATATTATAACTTATTTAGTCATAAAATTCTGAAAATAGACATTTTAGACCAAGTTAAGAGCTAAATATTAGAAATAATCTTATTTTACGATTTTAAGTTTTTGCTCAATTTCTGCACATTTATGTGTGGATTGGACATATTATAACTTATTTAGTCATAAAATGTCGAAAACAGACATTTTAGACCAAGTTATGAGCTAAAAGAATATGAAATAATCTTATTCTCCGATTTTAAGTTTTTGTTCAATTTCTGCACTTTGATGTGTGAATTGGACATATTATAACTTATTTAGTCATAAAATTCTGAAAATTGACATCTTAGACCAAGTTAAGAGCTAAATATTAGAAATAATCTTATTTTCCGATTTTAAGTTTTTGCTCAATTTCTGCACCTTTATGTGTGAATTGGACTTATTATAACTTTTTTAGTCATAAAATTCTGAAAATAGATATTTTAGACCAAGTTAAGAGCTAGATATTAAAAATAATCTTATTTTCCGATTTTAAGTTTTTGCTCAATTACGGTTATTGTAGAAGTGTGCAGGAAGCAAGCTTATTTTCGACCAGTGATGAGCTACCCGAAATATTAGAGATAGAGCCATAGTATGAGTGAATGAAAGTTTAAGAAATGTCCAAATAATGTTTTGAAAAAAAAATCAACCCTCTAGGACCTACCATAACCGAGATATAAAATTTCAAATTCGAACGTTTTTAATTGATTGAAACTTGTGATAAAATTCAGAAATTTCATCCCTCAACTTTAAACGCTCGTAGCGCCCTTAATAAAGGGATATTTGAGAAAAAACCTAGCTTATACCACGACAGATTTTGTCAGCTTTGTAATGGATTAAAAAATTCTGAGATATTTTCATGGCTTCATAGATTGATTGAATGTCCCGTTTGAGCATGTTTTTCGCACCGAAAATTTACCTCCTCCCAGTTATTCCAGAATGTGGCGGTTCCTATGGGATTCGCGCAGTCGACGATTTTTTATGTTTAATCCCATCGTTGAGACTATCTTTAAGCTTTTGAATTTCTTCGATATCTCTTTTCGTTCTCTAAAAAAAAAATATTTGCATTTTTTTTTCAACCCTTTATATTAAAAAATGGTAAGGGATGAAGAATTCTAAACCGAATAATCATCTGCTCCCTACCTCAAAGAACAAATAAAAAAAAATTCAAAAAAATTCATTCAACACAAACCGAGAAAAACCGAAATGAATATCCACCTCTTAATTTCCTTATGCTTTTAGTATGAATTGGACATATTATAACTTATTTAGTGATAAAACTCTGAAAATAGATATTCTAGACCGAGTTATGAGCTAAAAATTAGAAAAAATCTTATTTTCCGATTTCAAGTTTTTGTTCAATTTCTGCAATTTTATGTGAGGATTAGACATATTATAACTTATTTAGTCATAAAATGTCGAAAACAGACATTTTGGACCAATTATGAGCTAAAAATATGAAATAATCTTATTTTCCGATTTTATGTTTTTGTTCAATTTCTGCACTTTTATGTGTGAATTGGATATGTTATAACTTATTTAGTCATATAATGTCGAAAACAGACATTTTAGACCAAGTTATGAGCTAAAAATATGAAATAATCTTATTTTCCGATTTTTAGTTTTTGTTCAATTTCTGCACTTTTATGTTTGAATTGGACATATTATAACATATTAAGACATAAAATTCTGAAAATAGACATTTTAGACCAAGTTAAGAGCTAAATATTAGAAAAAATCTTATTTTCCGATTTCAAGATTTTGTTCAATTTCTGCACTTTTAAGTGAGGATCAGACATATTATAACTTATTTAGTCATAAAATGTGGAAAACAGACATTTTAGACCAAGTTATGAGCTAAAAATATGAAATAGTCTTATTTTTCGATTTTAAGTTTTTGTTCAATTTCTGCACCTTTATGTGTGAGTTGGACATATTATAACTTATTTAGTCATAAAATTCTGAAAATAGACATTTTAGACCAAGTTAAGAGCTAAATATTAGAAATAATCATTTTTTCCGATTTTAAGTTTTTGCTCAATTTCTGCACTTTTATGTGTGGTTAGGACATATTATATATTATTTAGTCATAAAATGTTGAAAAAAGACATATTAGACCAAGTTATGAACTAAAAATATGAAATAATCTTATTTTCCGATTTTAAGTTTTTGCTCAATTTCTGCACTTTTATGTGTGGATTGGACATATTATAACTTATTAAGTCATAAAATGTCGAAAACAGACATTTTAGACCAAGTTATGAGCTAAAAATATGAAATAATCTTATTTTCCGATTTTAAGTTTTTGTTCAATTTCTGCACTTTTATGTGTGATTTGGACATATTATAACTTATTTAGTCATAAAATTCTGAAAATAGACATTTTAGACCAGGTTAAAATATTAGAAATAATCTTATTTTCCGATTTTAAGTTTTTGCTCAATTTCTGCACTTTTATGTGAGGATCAGACATATTATAACTTATTTAGTCATAAAATGTCGAAAACAGGCATTTAAGACCAAGTTATGAGCTAAAAATATGAAATAATCTTATTTTCCGATTTTAAGTTTTTGTTCAATTTCTGCACCTTTATGTGTGATTTGGACATATTATAAGTTATTTAGTCATAAAATTCTGAAATTAGACATCTTAGACCAAGTTAATAGCTAAATATTAGAAATAATCTTATTTTCCGATTTTAAGTTTTTGCTCAATTTCTGCACCTTTATGTCTGGTTTGGACATTTTATTAATTGTTTAGTCATAAAATGTTGAAAACAGACATATTAGGCCAAGTTTATGAGCTAAAAATATGAAATAATCTTATTTTCCGATTTTAAGTTTTTGTTCAATTTCTGCACTTTTATGTGTGATTTGGACATATTATAACTTATTTAGTCATAAAATGTCGAAAACAGACATTTTAGACCAAGTTATGAGCTAAAAATATGAAATAATCTTATTTTCCGATTTCAAGTTTTTGTTCAATTTCTGCACATTTATGTGAGGATCAGACATATTATAACTTATTTAGTCATAAAATGTCGAAAACAGACATTTTAGACCAAGTTATGAGCTAAAAATATGAAATAATCTTATTTTCCGATTTTAAGTTTTTGTTCAATTTCTGCACTTATATGTGTGATTTGGACATATTATATCTTATTTAGTCATAAAATTCTGAAAATAGACATTTTAGACCAAGTTAAGAGCTAAATATTAGAAATAATCTTATTTTACGATTTTAAGTTTTTGCTCAATTTCTGCTCATTTATGTGTGGATTGGACATATTATAACTTATTTAGTCATAAAATGTCGAAAACAGACATTTTAGACCAAGTTATGAGCTAAAAAAAATATGAAATAATCTTATTTTCCGATTTTAAGTTTTTGTTCAATTTCTGCACTTTGATGTGTGAATTGGGCATATTATAACTTATTTAGTCATAAAATTCTGAAAATTGACATCTTAGACCAAGTTAAGAGCTAAATATTAGAAATAATCTTATTTTCCGATTTTAAGTTTTTGCTCAATTTCTGCACTTTTATGTGTGAATTGGACTTATTATAACTTTTTTAGTCATAAAATTCTGAAAATAGACATTTTAGACCAAGTTAAGAGCTAGATATTAGAAATAATCTTATTTTCCGATTTTAAGTTTTTGCTCAATTTCTGTTATTGTAGAAGTGTGCAGGATGCAAGCTTATTTTCGACCAGTGATGAGCTACACGAAATATTAGAGATAGAGCCATAGTATAAGTGAATGAAAGTTTAAGAAATGTCCAAATAATGTTTTGAAAAAAAAAAATCAACCCTCTAGGACCTACCATAACCGAGATATAAAATTTCAAATTCGAACGTTTTTACTTGATTGAAACTTGTGATAAAATTCAGAAATTTCATCCCTCAACTTTAAACGCTCGTAGCGCCCTTATTAAAGGGATATTTGAGAAAAAACCTAGCTTATACCACGACAGATTTTGTCAGCTTTGTAATGGATTAAAAAATTCTGAGATATTTTCATGGCTTCATAGATTGATTGAATGTCCTGTTTGAGCATGTTTTTCGCACCGAAAATTTACCTCCTCCCAGTTATTCCAGAAAGTGGCGGTTCCTATGGGATTCGCGCAGTCCACGATTTTTTATGTTTAATCCCATCGTTGAGGCTATCTTTAAGCTTTTGAATTTTTTCGATATCTCTTTTCGTTCTCTCAAAAAAAAAATAGTTGCATTTTTTTCAACCCTTTATATTTAAAAAATGGTAAGGGATGAAGAATTCTAAGCCAAATGGTCATCTGCTCCCTACCTCAAAGAACAATTAAAAAAAAAAATTCAAAAAAAATTAATTCAACACAAACCGAGAAAAACCGAAATGAATATCCACCTCCTTAATTTCCTTATGCTTTTAGTATGAATTGGACATATTATAACTTATTTAGTGATAAAACTCTGAAAATAGACATTTTAGACCGAGTGATGAGCTAAAAATTAGAAAAAATCTTATTTTCCGATTTCAAGTTTTTGTTCAATTTCTGCACTTTTATGTGAGGATTAGACATATTATAACTTATTTAGTCATAAAATGTCGAAAACAGACATTTTGGACCAATTATGAGCTAAAAATATGAAATAATCTTATTTTCCGATTTTATGTTTTTGTTCAATTTCTGCACTTTTATGTGTGAATTGGACATGTTATAACTTATTTAGTCATAAAATGTCGAAAACAGACATTTTAGACCAAGTTATGAGCTAAAAATATGAAATAATCTTATTTTCCGATTTTAAGTTTTTTTTCAATTTCTGCACTTTTATGTTTGAATTGGACATATTATAACTTATTAAGTCATAAAATTCTGAAAATAGACATTTTAGACCAAGTTAAGAGCTAAATATAAGATAAAATCTTATTTTCCGATTTCAAGTTTTTGTTCAATTTCTGCACTTTTATGTGAGGATCAGACATTTTATAACTTATTTAGTCATAAAATGTCGAAAACAGACATTTTAGACCAAGTTATGAGCTAAAAATATGAAATAGTCTTATTTTTCGATTTTAAGTTTTTGTTCAATTTCTGCACCTTTATGTGTGATTTGGACATATTATAACTTATTTAGTCATAAAATTCTGAAAATAGACATTTTAGACCAAGTTAAGAGCTAAATATTAGAAATAATCTTTTTTTCCGATTTTAAGTTTTTGCTCAATTTCTGCACTTTTATGTGTGGTTAGGACATATTATATATTATTTAGTCATAAAATGTTGAAAACAGACATATTAGACCAAGTTATGAACTAAAAATATGAAATAATCTTATTTTCCGATTTTAAGTTTTTGTTCAATTTCTGCACTTTTATGTGTGGATTGGACATATTATATCTTATTAAGTCATAAATTGTCGAAAACAGACATTTTAGACCAAGTTATGAGCTAAAAATATGAAATAATCTTATTTTCCGATTTTAAGTTTTTGTTCAATTTCTGCACTTTTATGTGTGATTTGGACATATTATAACTTATTTAGTCATATAATTCTGAAAATAGACATTTTAGACCAAGTTAAAATATTAGAAATAATCTTATTTTCCGATTTTAAGTTTTAGCTCAATTTCTGCACTTTTATGTGAGGATCAGACAAATTAAAACTTATTTAGTCATAAAATGTCGAAAACAGACATTTAAGACCAAGTTATGAGCTAAAAATATGAAATAATCTTATTTTCCGATTTTATGTTTTGTTCAATTTCTGCACTTTTATGTGTGAATTGGACATATTATAACTTATTAAGTCATAAAATGTCGAAAACAGACATTTTAGACCAAGTTATGAGCTAAAAATATGAAATAGTCTTATTTTCCGATTTTAAGTTTTTGTTCAATTTCTGCACCTTTATGTGTGATTTGGACATATTATAACTTATTTAGTCATAAAATTCTGAAAATAGACATCTTAGACCAAGTTAATAGCTAAATATTAGAAATAATCTTATTTTCCAATTTTAAGTTTTTGCTCAATTTTTGCACCTTTATGTCTGGTTTGGACATTTTATTTATTGTTTAATCATAAAATGTTGAAAACAGACATATTAGACCAAGTTTATGAGCTAAAAATATGAAATAATCTTATTTTCCGATTTTAAGTTTTTGTTCAATTTCAGCACTTTTATGTGTGATTTGGACATATTATAACTTATTTAGTCATAAAATGTCGAAAACAGACATTTTAGACCAAGTTATGAGCTAAAAATATGAAATAATCTTATTTTCCGATTTCAAGTTTTTGTTCAATTTCTGCACATTTATGTGAGGATCAGACATATTATAACTTATTTAGTCATAAAATGTCGAAAACAGACATTTTAGACCAAGTTATGAGCTAAAAATATGAAATAATCTTATTTTCCGATTTTAAGTTTTTGTTCAATTTCTGCACTTTTATGTGTGATATGGACATATTATATCTTATTTAGTCATAAAATTCTGAAAATAGACATTTTAGACCAAGTTAAGAGCTAAATATTAGAAATAATCTTATTTTCAGATTTTAAGTTTTTGCTCAATTTCTGCACTTTTATGTGTGGTTAGGACATATTATATATTATTTAGTCATAAAATGTTGAAAACAGACATATTAGACCAAGTTATGAACTAAAAATACGAGATAATCTTATTTTCCGATTTTAAGTTTTTGTTCAATTTCTGCACTTTTATGTGTGAATTGGACATATTATAACTTATTTAGTAATAAAATTCTGAAAATAGACATTTTAGACCAAGTTAAGAGCTAAATATTAGAAATAATCTTATTTTCCGATTTTAAGTTTTTGCTCAATTTCTGCACTTTTATGTGTGAATTGGACTTATTATAACTTATTTAGTCATAAAATTCTGAAAATAGACATTTTAGACCAAGTTAAGAGCTAAATATTAGAAATAATCTTTTTTTCCGATTTTAAGTTTTTGCTCAATTTCTGCACTTTAATGTGTGAATTGGACTTGTTATAACTTATTTAGTCATGAAATGCTGAAAACAGACAATTTAGACCAAGTAAAGAGCTAAAAATTATAAATAATCTTATTTTCCGATTTTAAGTTTTTGCTCAATCTCTGCACTTTTATGTGTGAATTGGTCATATTATAACTTAATTAGTGATAAAACTCTGAAAACAGTTATTTTAGACCAAGTTATGGGCTAAAAATTAGAAATAATCTTATTTTCCGATTTGAAGTTTTTGTTCAATTTCTGCACTTTTATGTGAGGATTACACATATTATAACTAATTTAGTCATAAAATGTCGAAAACAGACATTTTAGACCAAGTTATGAGCTAAAAATATGAAATAATCTTATTTTCCGATTTTAAGTTTTTATTCAATTTCTGCACTTTTATGTGTGGTTTGGACATTTTATTTATTATTTCGTCATTAAATGTGGAAAACAGACATTTTAGACCAAGTTATGAGCTAAAAATATGAAATAGTCTTATTTTTCGATTTTAAGTTATTGTTCAATTTCTGCACCTTTATGTGTGAGTTGGACACATTATAACTTATTTAGTCATAAAATTCTGAAAATAGACATTTTAGACCAAGTTAAGAGCTAAATATTAGAAATAATCATTTTTTCCGATTTTAAGTTTTTGCTCAATTTCTGCACTTTTATGTGTGGTTAGGACATATTATATATTATTTAGTCATAAAATGTTGAAAAAAGACATATTAGACCAAGTTATGAACTAAAAATATGAAATAATCTTATTTTCCGATTTTAAGTTTTTGCTCAATTTCTGCACTTTTATGTGTGGATTGGACATATTATAACTTATTAAGTCATAAAATGTCGAAAACAGACATTTTAGACCAAGTTATGAGCTAAAAATATGAAATAATCTTATTTTCCGATTTTAAGTTTTTGTTCAATTTCTGCACTTTTATGTGTGATTTGGACATATTATAACTTATTTAGTCATAAAATTCTGAAAATAGACATTTTAGACCAAGTTAAACTATTAGAAATAATCTTATTTTCCGATTTTAAGTTTTTGCTCAATTTCTGCACTTTTATGTGAGGATCAGACATATTATTACTTATTTAGTCATAAAATGTCGAAAACATACATTTAAGACCAAGTTATGAGCTAAAAATATGAAATAATCTTATTTTCCGATTTTAAGTTTTTCTTTTTTTTAATTTCTGCACTTTTATGTGTGGTTAGGACATATTATATATTATTTAGTCATAAAATGTTGAAAACAGACATATTAGACCAAGTTATGAACTAAAAATACGAGATAATTTTATTTTCCGATTTTAAGTTTTTGTTCAATTTCTGCACTTTTATGTGTGATATGGACATATTATATCTTATTTAGTCATAAAATTCTAAAATAGACATTTTAGACCAAGTTAAGAGCTAAATATTAGAAATAATCTTATTTTCAGATTTTAAGTTTTTGCTCAATTTCTGCACTTTTATGTGTGGTTAGGACATATTATATATTATTTAGTCATAAAATGTTGAAAACAGACATATTAGACCAAGTTATGAACTAAAAATACGAGATAATTTTATTTTCCGATTTTAAGTTTTTGTTCAATTTCTGCACTTTTATGTGTGAATTGGACATATTATAACTTATTTAGTCATAAAATTCTGAAAATAGACATTTTAGACCAAGTTAAGAGCTAAATATTAGAAATAATCTTATTTTTCGATTTTAAGTTTTTGCTCAATCTCTGCACTTTTATGTGTGAATTGGACTTATTATAACTTATATAGTCATGAAATGCTGAAAACAGACATTTTAGACCAAGTAAAGAGCTAAAAATTATAAATAATCTTACTTTTCGATTTTAAGTTTTTGTTCAATTTCTGCACTTTTATGTGTGGATTGGACATATTATAACTTATTTAGTCATAAAATGTTGAAAACAGATATTTAGACCAAGTAAAGAGCTAAAAATTATAAATAATCTTACTTTCCGATTTTAAGTTTTTGTTCAATTTCTGCACTTTTATGTGTGGATTGGACATATTATAACTTATTTAGTCATAAAATGTTGAAAACAGACATTCTAGACCAAGTTATGAACTAAAAATATGAAATAATCTTATTTTCCGATTTTTAGTTTTTGTTCACTTTCTGCACTTTTATGTGTGAATTGGACATATTATAACTTATTTAGTCATAAAATTCTGAAAATAGACATTTTAGACCAAGTTAATAGCTAAATATTAGAAATAATCTTATTTCCCGATTTTAAGTTTTTGCTCAATTTCTGCACTTTTATGTGTGGTTTGGACATTTTATTTATTATTTAGTCATAAAATGTTGAAAACAGACATATTAGACCAAGTTTATGAGCTAAAAATATGAAATAATCTTATTTTCCGATTTTAAGTTTTTGTTCAATTTCTGCACTTTTATGTGTGAATTGGACATATTATAACTTATTTAGTCATAAAATTCTGAAAATAGACATTTTGGACCTAGTTAAAATATTAGAAATAATCTTATTTTCCGATTTTAAGTTTTTGCTCAATTTCTGCACTTTTATGTGAGGATCTGACATATTATAACTTATTTAGTCATAAAATGTCGAAAACAGACATTTTAGACCAAGTTATGAGCTAAAAATATGAAATAATCTTATTTTCCGATTTTAAGTTTTTGTTCAATTTCTGTACTTTTATGTCTGAATTGGAGATATTATAACTTATTTAGTCATAAATTTCTGAAAATAGACATTTTAGACCAAGTTAAGAGCTAGATATTAGAAATAGTCTTATTTTCCGATTTTAAGTTTTTGCTCAATTTCTGCACTTTTACGTGTGGTTTGGACATTTTATTTATTATTTAGTCATAAAATGTTGAAAACAGACATATTAGACCAAGTTTATGAGCTAAAAATAAGAAATAATCTTATTTTCCGATTTTAAGTTTTTGTTCAATTTCTGCACTTTTATGTGTGGATTAGACATATTATAACTTATTTAGTCATAAAATGTTGAAAACAGACATTTTAGATCAAATTATGAGCTAAAAGTATGAAATAATCTTATTTTCCGATTTTAAGTTTTTGTTCAATTTCTGCACTTTTATGTGTGAATTGGACATATTACAACTTATTTTGTCATAAAATTCTGAAAATAGACATTTTAGACCAAGTTAAAAAATTGGAAATAATCTTATTTTCCGATTTTAAGTTTTTGCTCAATTTCTGCACTTTTATGTGTGGTTAGGACATATAACTTATTTACTGATAAAACTCTGAAAATAGAAATTTTAGACCAAGTTATGAACTAAAAATATGAAATAATCTTATTTTCCGATTTTAAGTTTTTGCTCAATTTCTGCACTTTTATGTGTGGATTGGACATATTATAACTTATTAAGTCATAAAATGTCGAAAACAGACATTTTAGACCATGTTATGAGCTAAAAATATGAAATAATCTTATTTTCCGATTTTAAGTTTTTGTTCAATTTCTGCACTTTTATGTGTGATTTGGACATATTATAAATTATTTAGTCATAAAATTCTGAAAATAGACATTTTAGACCAAGTTAAAATATTAGAAATAATCTTATTTTCCGATTTTAAGTTTTTGCTCAATTTCTGCACTTTTATGTGTGGTTTGGACATATTATAAATTATTTAGACATAAAATGTTGAAAACAGACATATTAGACCAAGTTATGAGCTAAAAGTTAGAAATAATCTTATTTTCCGATTTTTGTTTTTGTTCAATTTCTGCACTTTTATGTGAGGATCAGACATATTATAACTTATTTAGTCATAAAATGTCGAAAACAGACATTTAAGACCAAGTTATGAGCTAAAAATATGAAATAATCTTATTTTCCGATTTTAAGTTTTTGTTCAATTTCTGCACTTTTATGTGTGAATTGGACATATTATAACTTATTAAGTCATAAAATGTCGAAAACAGACATTTTAGACCAAGTTATGAGCTAAAAATATGAAATAGTCTTATTTTCAGATTTTAAGTTTTTGCTCAATTTCTGCACTTTTATGTGTGGTTAGGACATATTATATATTATTTAGTCATAAAATGTTGAAAACAGACATATTAGACCAAGTTATGAACTAAAAATACGAGATAATTTTATTTTCCGATTTTAAGTTTTTGTTCAATTTCTGCACTTTTATGTGTGAATTGGACATATTATAACTTATTTAGTCATAAAATTCTGAAAATAGACATTTTAGACCAAGTTAAGAGCTAAATATTAGAAATAATCTTATTTTCCGATTTTAAGTTTTTGCTCAATTTCTGCACTTTTATGTGTGAATTGGACTTATTATAACTTATTTAGTCATGAAATGCTGAATACAGATATTTTAGACCAAGTAAAGAGCTAAAAATTATAAATAATCTTACTTTCCGATTTTAAGTTTTTGTTCAATTTCTGCACTTTTATGTGTGGATTGGACATATTATAACTTATTTAGTCATAAAATGTTGAAAACAGATATTTTAGACCAAGTAAAGAGCTAAAAATTATAAATAATCTTACTTTCCGATTTTAAGTTTTTGTTCAATTTCTGCACTTTTATGTGTGGATTGGACATATTATAACTTATTTAGTCATAAAATGTTGAAAACAGTTATTTTAGACCAAGTTATGAGCTAAAAGTATGAAATAATCTTATTTTCCGATTTAAAGTTTTTTTTTTCAATTTCTGCACTTTTATGTGTGAATTGGACATATTATAAATTTTTAAGTGATAAAACTCTGAAAATAGACATTTTAGACCGAGTTATGAGCTAAAAATTAGAAATAATCTTATTTTCCGATTTCAACTTTTTGTTCAATTTCTGCACTTTTATGTGAGGATTAGACATATAATAACTTATTTAGTCATAAAATTCTGAAAATAGACATTTTAGACCAAGTTAAGAGCTAAATATTAGAAATAATTTTTTTTTCCGATTTTAACTTTTTGCTCAATTTCTGCACTTTAATGTGTGAATTGGACTTGTTATAACTTATTTAGTCATGAAATGCTGAAAACAGACATTTTAGACCAAGTAAAGAGCTAAAAATTATAAATAATCTTATTTTCCGATTTTAAGTTTTTGCTCAATCTCTGCACTTTTATATGTGAACTGGACATATTATAACTTAATTAGTGATAAAACTCTGAAAATAGACATTTTAGACCGAGTTATGAGCTAAAAATTAGAAATAATCTTATTTTCCGATTTGAAGTTTTTGTTCAATGTCTGCACTTTTATGTGAGGATTAGACATATTATAACTAATTTAGACATAAAATGTCGAAAACAGACATTTTAGACCAAGTTATGAGCTAAAAATATGAAATAATCTTATTTTCCGATTTTAAGTTTTTGTTCAATTTCTGCACTTTTATGTGTGAATTGGACATGTTATAACTTATTTAGTCATAAAATTCTGAAAATAGACATTTCAGACCAAGTTAATAGCTAAATATTAGAAATAATCTTATTTTCCGATTTTAAGTTTTTGATCAATTTCTGCACCTTTATGTGTGGTTTGGACATTTTATTTATTATTTAGTCATAAAATGTTGAAAACAGACATATTAGACCAGGTTTATGAGCTAAAAATATGAAATAATCTTATTTTCCGATTTTAAGTTTTTGTTCAATTTCTGCACTTTTATGTGTGGATTAGACATATTATAACTTATTTAGTCATAAAATGTTGAAAACAGACATTTTAGACCAAATTATGAGCTAAAAGTATGAAATAATCTTATTTTCCGATTTTAAGTTTTTGCTCAATTTCTGCACTTTTATGTGTGGTTTGGACATATTATATATTATTTAGTCATAAAATGTTGAAAACAGACATATTAGACCAAGTTATGAGCTAAAAGTTAGAAATAATCTTATTTTCCGATTTCAAGTTTTTGTTCAATTTCTGCACTTTTATGTGAGGATCAGACATATTATAACTTATTTAGTCATAAAATGTCGAAAACAGACATTTTAGACCAAGTTATGAGCTAAAAATATGAAATAATCTTATTTTCCGATTTTAAGTTTTTGTTCAATTTCTGCACTTTTATGTGTGATTTGGACATATTATATCTTATTTAGTCATAAAATTCTGAAAATAGACATTTTAGACCAAGTTAAGAGCTAAATATTAGAAATAATCTTATTTTCCGATTTTAAGTTATTGCTCAATTTCTGCACTTTTATGTGTGGTTAGGACATATTATATATTATTTAGTCATAAAATGTTGAAAACAGACATATTAGACCAAGTTATGAACTAAAAATACGAGATAATCTTATTTTCCGAATTTAAGTTTTTGTTCAATTTCTGCACTTTTATGAGTGAATTGGACCTATTATAACTTATTTATTCATGAAATGCTGAAAACAGACATCTTAGACCAAGTAAAGAGCTAAAAATTATAAATAATCTTATTTTCCGATTTTAAGTTTTTGTTCAATTTCTGCACTTTTATGTGTGGATTGGACATATTATAACTTATTTAGTTATAAAATGATGAAAACAGACATTTTAGACCATGTTATGAGCAAAAAGTATGAAATAATCTTATTTTCCGATTTAAAGTTTTTTTTCAATTTCTGCACTTTTATGTGTGAATTGGACATATTATAACTTATTTAGTGATAAAACTCTGAAAATAGACATTTTAGACCGAGTTATGAGCTAAAAATTAGAAATAATCTTATTTTCCGATTTCAAGTTTTTTTTTCAATTTCTGCACTTTTATGTGAGGATTAGAGATATTATAACTTATTTAGTCAAAAAATGTCGAAAACAGAACTTTTAGACCAAGTTATGAGCTAAAAATATGAAATAATCTCAATTTCCGATTTTAAGTTTTTGTTCAATTTCTGCGCATTTATGTGTGAATTGGACATATTACAACTTATTTTGTCATAAAATTCTGAAAATAGACATTTTAGACCAAGTTAAATTATTAGAAATAATCTTATTTTCCGATTTTAAGTTTTTGCTCAATTTCTGCACTTTTATGTGTGGATTGGACATATTATATATTATTTAGTCATAAAATGTTGAAAACAGACATATTAGACCAAGTTATGAGCTAAAAGTTAGAAATAATCTTATTTTCCGATTTCAAGTTTTTTTTCAATTTCTGCACTTTTATGTGTGAATTGGACATATTATAACTTATTTAGTGATAAAACTCTGAAAATAGACATTTTAGACCGAGTTATGAGCTAAAAATTAGAAATAATCTTATTTTCCGATTTCAAGTTTTTTTTTCAATTTCTGCACTTTTATGTGAGGATTAGAGATATTATAACTTATTTAGTCAAAAAATGTCGAAAACAGAACTTTTAGACCAAGTTATGAGCTAAAAATATGAAATAATCTCAATTTCCGATTTTGAGTTTTTGTTCAATTTCTGCACTTTTATGTGTGAATTGGACGTATTATAACTTATTTAGTCAAAAAATTCTGAAAACAGACATTTTAGACCAAGTAAAGAGTTAAATATTAGAAATAATCTTATTTTCCGATTTTAAGTTTTTGCTCAATTTCTGCACTTTTATGTGAGGATTAGACATATTATAACTAATTTAGTCATAAAATGTCGAAAACAGACATTTTAGACCAAGTTATGAACTAAAAATATGAAATAATCTTATTTTCCGATTTTAAGTTTTTGTTCACTTTCTGCACTTTTATGTGTGAATTGGACGTATTATAACTTATTTAGTCATAAAATTCTGAAAATAGACATTTTAGACCAAGTTAATAGCTAAATATTAGAAATAATCTTATTTTCAGATTTTAAGTTTTTGCTCAATTTCTGCACTTTTATGTGTGGTTTGGACATTTTATTTATTATTTAGTCATAAAATGTTGAAAACAGACATATTAGACCAAGTTTATGAGCTAAAAATATGAAATAATCTTATTTTCCGATTTTAAGTGTTTGTTCAATTTCTGCACTTTTATGTGTGAATTGGACATATTATAACTTATTTAGTCATAAAATTCTGAAAATAGACATTTTAGACCAAGTTAAAATATTAGTAATAATCTTATTTTCCGATTTTAAGTTTTTGCTCAATTTCTGCACTTTTATGTGAGGATCTGACATATTATAACTTATTTAGTCATAAAATGTCGAAAACAGACATTTTAGACCAAGTTATGAGCTAAAAATATGAAATAATCTTATTTTCCGATTTTAAGTTTTTGTTCAATTTCTGCACTTTTATGTGTGAATTGGAGATATTATAACTTATTTAGTCATAAAATTCTGAAAATAGACATTTTAGACCAAGTTAAGAGCTAGATATTAGAAATAATCTTAATTTCCGATTTTAAGTTTTTGCTCAATTTCTGCACTTTTATGAGTGAATTGGACCTATTATAACTTATTTATTCATGAAATGCTGAAAACAGACATTTTAGACCAAGTAAAGAGCTAAAAATTATAAATAATCTTATTTTCCGATTTTAAGTTTTTGATCAATTTCTGCACTTTTACGTGTGGTTTGGACATTTTATTTATTATTTAGTCATAAAATGTTGAAAACAGACATATTAGACCAAGTTTATGAGCTAAAAATAAGAAATAATCTTATTTTCCGATTTTAAGTTTTTGTTCAATTTCTGCACTTTTATGTGTTGATTAGACATATTATAACTTATTTAGTCATAAAATGTTGAAAACAGACATTTTAGACCAAGTTATGAGCTAAAAATATGAAATAATCTTATTTTCCGATTTTAAGTTTTTGTTCAATTTCTGCACTTTTATGTGTGGTTTGGACATTTTATTTATTATTTAGTCATAAAATGTTGAAAACAGACATAATAGACCAAGTTTATGAGCTAAAAATATGAAATAATCTTATTTTCCGATTTTAAGTTTTTGTTCAATTTCTGCACTTTTATGTGTGAATTGGACATATTATAACTTATTTAGTCATAATATTCTGAAAATAGACATTTTAGACCAAGTTAAAATATTAGTAATAATCTTATTTTCCGATTTCAAGTTTTTGCTCAATTTCTGCACTTTTATGTGTGAATTGGACGTATTATAACTTATTTAGTCATAAAATTCTGAAAATCGACATTTTAGACCAAGTTAAAATATTAGAAATAATCTTATTTTCCGATTTTAAGTTTTTGCTCAATTTCTGCACTTTTATGTGTGGTTTGGACATATTATATATTATTTAGTCATAAAATGTTGAAAACAGACATATTAGACCAAGTTATGAGCTAAAAATGTGAAATAATCTAATTTTCCGATTTCAAGTTTTTGTTCAATTTCTGCACATTTATGTGAGGATCAGACATATTATAACTTATTTAGTCATAAAATGTCGAAAACAGACATTTTAGACCAAGTTATGAGCTAAAAATATGAAATAATCTTATTTTCCGATTTTAAGTTTTTGTTCAATTTCTGCACTTTTATGTGTGATATGGACATATTATATCTTATTTAGTCATAAAATTCTGAAAATAGACATTTTAGACCAAGTTAAGAGCTAAATATTAGAAATAATCTTATTTTCAGATTTTAAGTTTTTGCTCAATTTCTGCACTTTTATGTGTGGTTAGGACATATTATATATTATTTAGTCATAAAATGTTGAAAACAGACATATTAGACCAAGTTATGAACTAAAAATACGAGATAATCTTATTTTCCGATTTTAAGTTTTTGTTCAATTTCTGCACTTTTATGTGTGAATTGGACATATTATAACTTATTTAGTCATAAAATTCTGAAAATAGACATTTTAGACCAAGTTAAGAGCTAAATATTAGAATTAATCTTATTTTCCGATTTTAAGTTTTTGCTCAATTTCTGCACTTTTATGTGTGAATTGGACTTATTATAACTTATTTAGTCATAAAATTCTGAAAATAGACATTTTAGACCAAGTTAAGAGCTAAATATTAGAAATAATCTTTTTTTCCGATTTTAAGTTTTTGCTCAATTTCTGCACTTTAATGTGTGAATTGGACTTGTTATAACTTATTTAGTCATGAAATGCTGAAAACAGACAATTTAGACCAAGTAAAGAGCTAAAAATTATAAATAATCTTATTTTCCGATTTTAAGTTTTTGCTCAATTTCTGCACTTTTATGTGTGAATTGGTCATATTATAACTTAATTAGTGATAAAACTCTGAAAACAGTTATTTTAGACCAAGTTATGGGCTAAAAATTAGAAATAATCTTATTTTCCGATTTGAAGTTTTTGTTCAATTTCTGCACTTTTATGTGAGGATTACACATATTATAACTAATTTAGTCATAAAATGTCGAAAACAGACATTTTAGACTAAGTTATGAGCTAAAAATATGAAATAATCTTATTTTCCGATTTTAAGTTTTTGTTCAAT